>VBRH01000647.1:123288-143197 GCA_014578085.1 Cardamine resedifolia | reverse complement strand
AGTCAAACCGATTTGTACCGGTTCATCGACCTATGTGTAATGTGCAACCGATTCAGCTATGATGTAGCTGCATATGTGTAGTGTGTACCTTTGGAGGGCTCTGATTAAAGAAAAAATCCCTAAGCAAAGATCTGTCGAAATCAACGGCTGTTGGAGCGTTCTTTTTGCCGTTGGCGTATAGAAATATATGGACTTGTTCCATCAGATCATAATTTGAGTCAGGCTGCGAGTCACATACAATTAATTAGATATAAATATGGTTAGTTAGGTAGATAAGACATTATTATTAGTAAACATAATGTGGTAGCAAAAAAATTGGAAGTTTTTTACTAGAGATTTTAACAAAATATTATTTGTTTAAATCACATTCTCGAGAGAAAAAAACATGTTATTTGCAACATCAACGGTTGTTTATTTACTATTTAACTACCGCATCATTTATGCAAATATATAACCAAAATTAGGCTACTATAGTGTGCATATACTCTTAAAAATAGAAATAAAATGTTTTCAAGAAGAAGAAGAAAAAAAACCTGATGATTAAAGAGATCAAGAGTGCTCTGGGCATTAGCCAACATAGCAGCAGAGATGAAAACAGCCTTAGAGATCTTAGAAGGGAACATCTCCATAGCATAAGACATACATGCCCCTCCAAAATCATGTCCCACTAATATCACCTACAACCAATTATTTGAATAAACAACTTTTTTTAATAATTACAAATACATTATAAATTTATAATATATATATAAAAAATGATATTGAAGTGAATTAAATCACCTTTTCTGTGGGTTTAAGGGTGTCGAAGAAGTGGAGGAGGGGCTTGACGTACTGAGCGAGGCTGGTGATGTTGTTGGTGTCGAACGAGCTGACACCAGAACCGGTCAAGTCAACAGCGTCGACTTGGAAGCCATGTTTCTCTAAGAGCGTTATGGTTTTGTACCAGCACCATGCACCAAAACCTCCTCCATGGACCAGCACGAACCGCTTCGTCTCCGCACCTTCCACCTTCAGCTCCTGTTTCCATTTATAATATATCATAGAATGCCCATTAAAACTTAAAAGTGATCGTAACTAAGACAACTAAAATCTACTCCCTCCCTTACAATTTGTAAAAATTTTTAGCCAAATTTTTTTGTTTCATTTTATAATAATTTTTTAAATATTTATGCAATTTTTCAATAAATTTTAATCTAATATAATTAAAAAAAAACTTTTTATCTAAGTATTAGAATATTTATGCAGCTTTTTTTAAAAAAAATGTTTAATGATGATTTAATGAAAAGTTTTGTTAAAAATAACTATTGTGGTTAAAAACAAATTTCTTAATACTCGCTTTTAACCAAAAATACTTACAAATTAGAATAGAGGTACTATTTTTTAAAAAAAAATTTGAATACGGGTTGCTTACTATAAAAGCACTAAGCTACGCAGATCAACAAATATTTCATGCTAATTATAGGTTTTATAACTAAATTAAAATGTCAATTTTTTACGACTTTTATAAAAATATTAAAACTATAACTCGAAGAAGTACTAATGGATCCCAAGTAAATTGTCTAGTTTTGATTGAAAACAAATGTTTCAAAAGTTAAAATCATCACAACAACAACAAAAAAAAACATTTAAAGATGTCATTTATTTATATTTCCATCAATTATTTGCGTTATTTACTTCAAAAGCTCACAATCTAGGAGATGCTGAACCGGTTTAATTCGGATCGGTTTGAACGGTTCGATGGATCTAGAGGTGTATCTTGATCGAAGTGAAAGGATCATGCAACAGAGTCAAATAAATGGACAATATAGGGGAGAGTAGGCAATTGAAAGTGCTTGCCTTGTCTAGGAGCTGATTGGGTTTGAGAACAGGATCAGTGCTTGATCTCTGTCTATTGCTAGAGCTTCTCACGAATCCATAAGTGGATTTCTTAGGAGTTAGGACGCCAGAAACAGAATCTACGGCGGCGGAGACGGCAACGGGAGGTGGCTGAGTTGAAGGATAGACGACGGAGGTGGAGCGTCGGAAAGGAGGAGCAGAGTTAGTAGAGTTGCTGTTACGAGGCGTCTGACTAAAGAGAATATTAGTGGCGGCTAAGGTTTGTTCTTGGATAAGAGAGTCTTTCTCGTGGTCATGATGTTCTTGGTGATGTCTTTCTCTGATCTTCTTCTTCGTCTTGATTCCTCCTTTCTTCGATGTTGACGATGTAGACGTGGAGGAACCGGAGCAGGAGAGAGACGGTAGTAATGTCCGGCGCCGGAAAGATGGTATAAGAGACAGCCTCCGTACATGTTTCTCGGAGCTATTACCATTGACGACGGAGCTACGTTTCTTCTGGTTCGGATCTTGTTCTTGCGATATGCATCTTAAAGAGTTTCCCATTTATTTTATTTTTGTTTCTGTGTAATACACGTTTGTATGTGTCCATTTATATTTATATATACGCATTAATATGTTCGTGCTTGCATGTGTATTGTTTTGATTTTGATGAGTGAAAATGAAAGAGTTGATACCCTCACGTTGTGAAGCTGTATTTAAGTATAAGTCTCTCGCCTATTTGATTAAATTTGCTTGATCGTGTGATTGCTTTGATACTTATGTTTTCTTGAGTCTCACGAAATGACATAGCACATGAGAGGGAATAATTGGTTTAAAGTTGGATAATTATTTGAGTATTCTATTACAAACTAATGAAAATGGATTTGCTTAGACAATTGGAGATAGAAGAAAGAGGGAGGAACATGGGAGGGCACTTTCTTTGAGCATTTCTGCTACTTTGACTTTCAAGTGCAGGCCATTTAACACACAGATTCCGAGCTCGTATATTTTTTTTTGTTTTATGGGTGATCAAAAAACTATAAGCCAAAATCTGTACATTGTTCCATCTAAATCAAATAGCTTCTCTTGATCTAGAATCAAACTAGGGGGCAGACTACACGTTTTTTTTTTCTTTTTCTTTAGAAGGATCTACCACAAGTTCAATTCTAAATTGGTTCTTCATATCTTCGTTTTTTCTTTCTATCGGTACTCCAGTTAATAGTTAATGTAGATGGCATGGAAATGGAAACAAATATATAGAAATGACTTTTCTTTTGAAAAATTATATGTAATGAACGTTAAACATCTAAATCATATTAAAATAGAACGTGATTTAATATCTAAGTTTAACATTTTATTACATAAACCGCTACCACAACCGCTATCAACCAGTTGTAAGTTATCCGCAAACACTACAAGAATATGCACCTGAATCCGACCAACATTTATTTCCGACTAAATAGGGTGGTCGGAATTTTTTCGACTAAAATCCGACATTTTTCCGACTAAATGAAGGTTCGTCGGAAAACGGTCGGAAATTTGCGACTAATTTCCGACCAATCCAAATTTCCGACTAATTTTTTAAGCTGGTCGGAAATTGGTCGGAAAATTTCCGACCAATTTTTTTTTTTATTAAACCCAATTTAATTTTAAATAATTTAATCGATCGGAATTTGGTCGGAAATTAGTCAGAAATTTCCGACCGTTTTCCGACTAAAATTGGTCGGAATTTGGTCTGCATTTTTCCGACTAAATTCCGACCAACTTACAAAAATTGGTCGGAATTTTTCCGACAATTTTTCGACCAATTTCTAACCAATTTTTTTTCTATATAACCCACACAATTTTTCATTCTCTAAACACTTATAACTTTTAAATTTATTTATACCTTCTCTCTAAAATCTCTCTAAATATTTTAAATCTCTCTAAAATCTCTTTATATTTTATAAATTTCTCCAAACCTCTCATATTTCTACCGTTTTCAAATTTCAAATTTTTGTTTTTTTTAAAATTATTTCCAATTTCTTTACGTTTAAAATATTTTTTATATAATTTTCTGATTTTCAAAGTTTTTTTTTAAATAATAAATTTCCGACTAATTTCTGACTAAATTTTCCGACCAATTTCCGACTAAATTTTTTTTTCTGTCGGAGTTCGGTCGGAATTCGGTCGGAATTTTCTGACTATTTTCCAACTAAAAATTTATTTCCGACTCTCATTTTCCGACTAACCGCGATTCGTCGGAAAATCGTCGGAATTTGAAGATTTCGACCGATTTCCGACTAATACTCCGGTCGGAAATCCGTGTATTTTCTTGTAGTGAAACGTATTCGTTTCTAACTGCTACATCAGTCGTATAAATTTCTAACTGCTATATCAGTTAATGTAGATGGCATGGAAATGGAAACAAATATATAGAAATGACTTTTCTTTTGAAAAATTATATGTAATGAAACGTTAAACATCTAAATCATATTAAAATAGAACGTGACTTAATATCTAAGTTTAACATTTCATTACATAAACCGTTACCACAATCGCTATCAACCAGTTGTAAATTATCCGCAAACGTATTCGTTTCTAACTGCTACATCAGTCGTATAAATTTTTTAATAACGCTTAAAACCGCAACACCGTTTTCACAAACTTCCACACTCGTATCCGCACCCGCTGCGTTTTAAAACAGTCGAACCCTTAGTTTTCCTAATAAATCAACTTGATTATTTTATCTCACATTATGTTTCTTAGTTATATATATATTATGTTTCCCAAAACGAAAAGTAAGTTTCCGCTGTATTTCCATCACAAAATTTGTACTTTAGAAATCATGTTTCTACGTGTTTCAAATAAGTTTCCGTTTAGAAAACAGAAAATAAACCTTTTGACGGAAATTCCATGCAATCTAACAATTAACAGAGAGATGTATATATAACGGGTCAACACTTACCTCTTTAAGCAAAAGTTATCTAACGATCGACACTTATCTATTTAAGCAAAACGAATAGAAAAGAGATTGAAAAATCATGTGCATGGTTGCACCATGCAAACCACGAAAAACATAAAGTGGTGACAATCATGATTCCAATGTGCAAGTCAACTGAATATTCAAATTTTCGTAGCCAAAAGTCCTATCCTGATCAATCCGGTCAAAATCAATATGGTTCGATTTAACAACAGATTCCTCCGTGTTAGGTGAATAAACTAGCTCAATGTCTCCATTTCCTATAGAGCATTAAAGAATTTTTTCGGCTTGCTATTAAACTAGGTTTGAGCCCGCACTACATGACATGTCATGTCGATACTCCTCTAAGTCATATATAAGATGTGTCTGAAAAGTCAATAAACTGTTGGAAGTAATTCAAAAGCTTAGTTTAACTCGACCGTATTAATTAGTTCAGTTTGTAAGCATATGACATTGTCAATAATTAAGGGAAAGTAATGAAAGCATGAAGGTTATTTCAAGTAATACTCATCAGAAGTGCACAAGAGACGACATGCTATGAATCTAAAAGATAATAGGTGTTGTGGAGCATGAAAAATCCTAAAAGTAAACATATTGCATCACACAGCTCAAATTACAAGAAAAAGAAGAGTGCAAAGTAGGTGATAGTCCTTTGAGTATCAGGTGATAGTCCTTTTGATTATCCTATGAGTATCCTTTGCTAGAGCTATGTTTGGTTTTTTTATGTTAGTCTCCAAATTTAAGAGTTGTTCTTATGTTCATATTTTCCATGCTCTAACACTTTCATCTGTAATTCAATAGTAAACCCTTTATCAAAAATAAATAAATAAAAAAAGAGTTTGTGATAGTAAAAAGTAGTTAGGACATAACACTTACAACTTCACCAACAAAGTAAAAAAGAATTAGCACTATATTATCCGATGGATATTAGATTATCCGGTGAATATTAGAGAGAAAACTTAATATCAAAAATTGAAAGAAGATGTTGACTGGCTCAAAAATAGTTCTCATGAAGAGGAAATTTGAAGAACAAGATCTTGTGGTTCACTGGTGAGTGAACAAAGAGAGTTCTGCAGTAGTTGTCGTAGTAGTGAGTTGGGTAGTATAGGAATCATTCTATGTGCAAGCCACGGTGTATGGTGTTGTGTAACTCTAATATAACTATCTATTTGTGTTAGATTGGTTTAGTAGGTTTATAGATTAGGGATCGATCCAGGTGCAAGTTATAGTGTGTAATGTTGCGGTCGAACAATCGAATTGTAATTAATTAGTTCGAAAGATTGTTAATAAAACAAGTGTTTTGCTTAGTACTTTCTTTCATTCTAATTGTTAAAGGTTCCTAGTTTCTTCATAGTTTACGTTAACCGATCATTCCTAAACTTGGATAGGGTTACTCCTTGAATTAATAAACCTCTTCATATTCACTTGTCACTGGAAATTTTCGATAAGTTCACTAAATCCTTTGATCTTTTCATATTACCATTCACGGGTGTCAAATATCTTCTTTTCCTTATACGAGAAAAACAAAGGCGAACATTATATACTCTCTTATGTTCATCTATGTGTTCGGTTCTCATTACTCTCTTATTTTCATCTATGTGTTCGGTTCTCATTCGTAGTTTCATGAAAATAAAAATCACTTTATCAAAAAAAAAAAAATTATCACTCCCAACAAAACAATAAAGATATACCTCCAACAAATATATGTTATGTTTGTGTATGTGTTTCAACACCTTCTTGTTATTATCTATAAAAAAAATTTAAAACCTATTGAAAAAATTTATGATTCCAAAATTTAGGTATTAAAATCTTTTAGGAAAGTTTTTTTCTTCTAACTGAATTTATATATTTTGGGGGTACTTTAAATATTCTTATAATTAATTAATGTGTATTTCACTATTTCTAAATAACAAGAGCTACAAAAACAAAAGGAAAGAAATCTCAGTGTTTTAAATAGAAAATCTACAAGATTTGTTTAAATATATTGGTTTGTATTTACATATCTATAATTGAATCACAGTAGATTTTATATTTATCTTCCAAATTTTATATTCATTATTTCCTTAAATAATTCAAGAAATCACGATTTGAATATTAAATATAACACAGATATACAAAAATTCAATAAACCTCTTTTTAATACAAAATCTGACAAAGAGGTTGATAAATCAAGTTTAAAATAAAATAAAATATAAAAATAAAAAGACTCACACGAACCACTTGACTCGAGTGCGTTAAGATTTACTTTTTTTTTTCTAACCGTGTGACGGTTAAGTTTAGAGTCTTTAGACTCATAGGGTCAACTTAAAAGTCGTCAAAAGTCAAAAAGACTCAAAAAACCAAAATACTTGTTGAGGTAAAAAATAAAAATAAAAAGGAAACAAATCCTAAGTTTCTTACCTTATAATATAGAAGGGAAATAGAAAATAAATATTCTTCTTCCTTATATATATATTTGATAGCATAATCGCCGTAGAAAATCAAAAAAATCAGAATCTGGGAACCTCTCTAAAACCCTATTAAATCTCGTCTCTCTTCTTCCCAAATCTCAGACTCCTTAAACCTAATTCACGCCTCTCAAGATTTCTTCTTTCTCGCCAAATTCTCTCCGAACTGTCCTCGGTTCCATCTTTCTCTGCCGCCAGGTTTTCTTTTGATCCGAATTCAAGATTTGGGTTTTCTTGGATCTAGGGTTTTCGTATTTGAATCGAATTGATTCTTAATTTTGTCTGTTTTCTTTTGGGGTTAATTCTCAGCAAGTGTGCAGATATGGCTACCGAGGAAGGTGTTGTTCCTTCAGCACAAGAAGTCTCTGATTCTTTTGTGGAACAATACTATCAGATTTTAACACAATTACCTAAGGAAGCTCGTAGGTTTTATGTAGATTCTAGCGTTGTTAGCAGACCTGGACCTGATGGTACTATGATCTCTTTTAATTCCGTTGAGGTAATTTAATTCAATCATCAATTTTTGGAACATAAAAGTCTTCTCCTTTAATGCTCCTATTGTTTGAAATCGATCTCATGATTAGTGATACTATCCTTTAATTAGGTTTAAAGATTTCTTCTTTTTATGTTTTTGATTTATCCCACTTGTTTAATGAACTGTTTTGGTTTCTTTGGGTATGTATTGTTGTTGTTAGCTTTATGTTGATTAGGGTTTTGGTTGATTTAATTCATGACAGATTTATTACTCTTTTGTGAATCAAGGTTATTCTTATTTTAGATCACAAGCTCCTCAGATTAGTTTTGTTCTTTGATTTTTAGGTGTTAATGCTATCACTGTGTAAACTAGTTATAATCAATTCACATCATAGTCTTGTTTCTTATGTATGCAAATCTGAGACTGGACATTGTTTATCAATCTTTTTTTTTTGTCCAGGCTATCAACGAGCAATTCCTTTCTTCTGACTATGATAATACCACATTTGATGTGCTGAGTGTTGATTCCCAGAGTTCCTTGGAATCCGCGATATTTTTCATGGTTATCGGTTTCTTTACTGGAAAAGACAATCTTAAGAGGAAATTTTCTCAAATGTTCTATCTAGCACGTCAAGATAAGTCGTATGTTGTCCTCAATGACATCTTTCGTTACGTTGATGACGAGCCTTCCACCCCAAAAACTCTGCCAGTTACTGATACTGGTAAGTTGGCTAAGTTAAGTTTGTAGTTTTACAAAAAAAGAGCGTATGTTCATATCAGTCTATATTGAGAACTCTTATGTGGACTATTTTTATAGTGCCAGCTACTGAGATGGCGAAGCCAACTGTTGGTCTAAACAAGACCGAGCTGATTCACAAAATCGATGCTTCTGTTGAGAACTCTGTTAATGCTGCTGAAGTGAAGGACGTTGTTTCTGGAGCTACTCCATTGGACAACAGAAAGAAGCATTCTGATGGCAAAGCTGTTACTGCTAAAAAACCAACAGCTCCAGTTGCTGAAACAGTCGCTCCTCAGCTTGATGGAGCCAAGAGATCTTATCTTGCTATAGTGAGTTTTTATTCTTGAAAAATTCGCTTTACATGTGTCATCTATGTATACTTATAATTAATTTGATACAGGCTCAATCAATGGCAAACAATGCTACTCCGTTTCAAGCTAAATTCCCCGTTCAGAAACCTAAATACACAGGACAACCCCGTCCAGCTGCAGCACCTAAAGCACCTGCTTCTGTTAGTAAATTTGAGAAGAAAAAAGATCCGAAGATCATTGATGAACCAGGTTAGAAGACAGAGACGGCCATTGCTGTTGGATTGAAATCACTCTTTTCTTTTCTTGTCTATTTTGGATAATCTGATGGGTACTGTTTGGTTTCAGGCACTTCAATATTTGTGGCAAATCTACCAATGAATGCAATACCTCCTCAACTCCATGAGCTGTTCAATGAGTTTGGTCCTATCAAAGAAAATGGGATTCAAGTCCGAAGCTCCAAGGTTTGATCTTTGATCTCTATGTGTCATTTTGCAATTTCTTCCGAATCATCACCTCGCCTAGTTCCCTTACATGAATTCTACACTTTTCTCATGTGTCCAGGCTAATAATGGAGTATGCTTTGGGTTTGTTGCCTTTGAATCTGCTACCTCTGTCCAGAGCGTGCTTCAGGTAATTTATAAACACCACTTTCTTATTTCCCTTTAAGAAGTTTCTAAATGTCTGATTCAAACTTTGTCAACTCTAGGCTGCTAAGACCAATCCCTTCATGCTTGCAGACCGTAAGCTTCGTGTAAAGGAAAAGGAAGGCAAGCTTCTCTTTCTTTAATCTCTCTTCTTATCAAAAGTCACCAGTTTCTAGCTTAAAAGTCTGAAACATGCTCTTAAATACTCGGTATTTTTGCAGTTGAGTATAATGGAAGCAAACCTAACAAACCTGCTGGGAAAACCGGAGGTGGAAGCAAGAGTCAGAATGGCTCTGCAGATGGCGGAGATGAGTTCAAGCTGGTCAGAAACCGTAAGAATCAGAATGGGTCTGCAGATGATGGAGATGACTTTACTCCTGTCAGAAGCCGTAGGAATCAGAATGGGTCTGCAGATGGCGGAGATGAGTTTAAGCCTGTCAGAAGCCGTAAGAATCAGAATGGGTCTGTAGATGGCGGAGATGAGTTTAAGCCCGTCAGAAACCGTAGGAATGGTGGAAGAAACGAGCGAAGAGGAGACCGCAAAGCAAATGGAGACAGTACTAACCAGAAAAACAGTGAAGGACGAGCTCCTGAGGTTTAAGGTTGATGATACTCTCCTCCGCAAACACCATCGGAAGAACACAACATACAATGCGCAGCTTTCCTAGAAAATTTATTATTATTCTAAGAGAGAAGAGAAGAGTTTACAATCCATCCAATTTGACATCATTTTTTTACATTACAGATTCATCTCTTTTTACTTGTTTAGGTTTTTTTCTTCTTTACACCAGACAATTTTCTCCTGTCTTTTGGTTTCTTATATTCCAAAATTTTTATTCGACATATTCTTCATTCACCTTTGATTTGTTTTTTATGGAGTGGAAAGTATTTTCAGTTGTTTTCGTTATGTGATGTTACTGCAACCATTTTTACTATGGAGTGGAGCCTAAGCAATAAGCTGTCTTGACATCTGTTGAGCAACTCAGTATCGCAGACTTGGAGCAACGCTTGAAGCCTCTTGGATAAAATAGGTATGTAGGTTCATTGACTTCTTTATAATACTTGGGAGCCACGAGATCTAGCGTGATGTTGTTAAATCACAGAATGATCAGTTTAGAAGATCACTTTTACAAGATCTTACGTACTCGTCAGGCTGTTGTTTTTATTGGACGGTAGAAGCATTGGTAAAAAACACCTCTAAGCACCATTTTTTTAAAATGTAGTTCTTGGTGGTAAATATACAATGATGCTCACTTATTCCTTTAAATTGGAAACGTGGATTGTTGCAGAGGCTCTCACATTGGTTAAACAAGGCTCCCACACTTTAATATTAGTTGACTTGGTAGAATCTCATGCAAGCAATATAAATCATAGGATTCTTAGGATAACTTTAAAATATTTTTCTCTAACATCCAAAGTTTTTGCTCACCAGAACAAGTAGTCAAAGTTGGTGAACAACGATGGGATGAAAACATCTCAACAGCCGAAGGAATATGGGAAAATGTCCATACTTGCAGACAATGATGGACACTCGAATAGGACGTGATTTATCTCGTTTTCTCCTCTGCACTACATTTCGAGTATTCTTTGTCTTGTTTAATATGACGAAAATATACTGTAATGTTTAACATGTTATCAGACATTTCGAAATACTTTGCCACGAAATTATTAATTTAAAAAGAGTATTAATTTATCGATAAATTAATAGTATAGAGAGATTTGTATAATTTCAAAATACAATTCATATTGAAAGTAAAAAATTGAAAATAATACTTTAATATTTTTAGCGGCAGTTACATGTTAGAAAACAATTACCGTATATAAAATTTTTAATAATTTAATTTGGATGTAATTTGAGAAGATAATATCATGTTTTTGATATAGTATGAAAAAATTATAGATGAATTACACAAAAATACAAAATGTATGAATACACAAATAACACTAGAGTCATATTTCACTAAATTATCTTAGTTATATTTTATAGTTTTATATAATTATTAATTTATGATACTGATAGGACCATATGATTACATAGGATTTTCAAAAATATTATTATCTTATTATTTTTAACGAATTATGTTAAATATTACATTGACCCAACTTGGAACCGAAATTTTTTATTAATTTATAGAGGTTATTAATTTATAGAATATTAATTTATAGAGGTTCTACTGTAATTAGCGTTTATCACATAATAAAAAGAAGTCATCAGCGGTTATGAGAAGAAGTAAATAAAGAAATATTATCTCTATTTTAAAATATAAGATATTTTAGCTAAAATAATAATAAGTTGTTTTTATTTTTAAAAAGTATTATTTAATATAGAAAATAAAAATAATTTAGTTAATTATAAAAAAACTTTAAAATACTATTAGATTTAATAAGTTAAATATTACATAAAAAGATGAGGACATTTATATTTCAAAATAAAATAAAAACCTTCAAAAATTTTATATTTTAAAATGGAAAGTAATTAATATCCTTTATCTTATAAAACACAAATCACTTAACCAAACAAAATCTGTCACATAGATTTTGTTTTTCAATTTATATCCAATTAAAAATAAAAATAGAAGTTGAAAATAAGGAAAAATGATGCAAATTTAAAATTTAAAAAAAAATCCTTCATTTTTTCCTCTAAAACTCCTTTAATCTAATCGTACAACTCCTATTACTTATCAGTTTTTTCTTTATATATATATGATTTAAGAAAAACAAATTCTAAAAATCCCTCAATTTTCTCACACTAAACCACGATCTCATGATATTTAAAACTGAAACTTCATCTTCCTCTAAAATTTAACACATAGTGAACTCATATTCATCTCCCTTCTCTCTCAAAAATTATGAAATCTTAAATTCTCTATAACGTTTTTTCATTTGCTCAAAAACTATAATGGTATTTGAATCACAAACACGACAATTGTATTTTTAGATAAACTTCTTCTAATAAGTGTCTAATCATCGTTTTTCCATGTTGTTTTTACAATTCTAATTTTTTTGCTGGTTTTGAAATTTAATTTTTAAAATAATTAAGTGTAAGTTAATTATTCTGCATGTTTAATTTCTACTGCCCCTTCATGGTAAAAAGACACTAATATCAATAATTTAATACTAATATCAAATTATCTCAAAAACTAAAATTGATATTCAAATAAATATTGTTCATATAAAAAAGAAATATTTTTCTTACGCCAGATATTTGTTTTCACTTGTGTTTTCATTATTGGTTTTCATTTGTAAATACCAATATTTATATTTGGGGTCGAGTAAAATTATATTTTACCAATAATAACTATTAAGCTATTTTTTAACATAGTAAAAATATATTGCAATTAATTTAATTTAAGAACATTAATGCCCTAGCACAGGAGATATAGGGTCCGAATGATGAAAGCAGATCAGGCGATGCAGTTCAAGCGGATCAAGCAGATCAAACAGATCAGGTGTGGATTTAGCGTATTAGGCGGATTAGACAGAAAAGTACGTATCAGATGGTTCAGAATATATGTTGAATGGTAAACAATATATAATAAGAGGATTGAATAATAATAATAAAAAATTTATGATAAAAATTATAGATAAAATACTATTTAAAATAATAAAAATAATGAATTAAATTATAATTTTAAAAGAGATAAATTATTTCAATATTTTTAGTATATAATTTTTAATTTAGTGTAAGAATATTTTATAATTATAATAACATTAATGATGTGTTTTCAATACAAAATAATAAATTTACTAAAACACATCATTTATTTATAAATAATTGCATAATTTTTTCATTTTCTGTATACAGAATATTAGAAACATAAAATAATTCAAACAAAACTTAATTTACAAATACAATAAATATAGTTATGTTAATAAATATATAGAAAATATTATACATAAAATAAATACAAAAACAACACACGAAATGACTAAAAATATTTAGTATCAAGGATTTTTTTCTTCCATAATATATTTGCAATATCTTCTTTGATGTTCGCCATAAAGTCTCCATCTGCTACCTCTGCTACTTGCACGTCATCTAGATCAGTCGCAACATTTGTGTTGGTAATCTATGTGTGTCTCATTGCTTCAACGAAATCTTCATCTGAAAAATTTGAAATTCTAATAAAATTATGTAGCCCCATTGTAGATATTACCACTCTTTTTTGCACTTCAATATTATATCTAGGAAATTCACATAGAATCCTCTATTTTTTCTTCCAAACTCCAAATGTTCTCTCAATAACAGACCGCAAAGATGCATGTCATCGATTAAACAACTCATACTTATTCCTTGGAGGATGATTAGTGGTAAATTGTGACATATGATATCTTACTATCCTATTTCGTGAAGATCTGTATAGAGCCAAAAATCCTTTTTTTATTTAGATAGCTAGAATCAACTACATAGTATTTGTCTTCCAGAGGCATAGGAAACTTAGAATCGTTTTGTTGTGTCATGGCGAGAACTGCAGTATCGTGACATGATCCTGGTGCTCCATTCCAAACATATGTGAATACCATATTTAGATCACATATTGTCATTATGTTAAAAGATGTTATATCATGTCGATTCCAATACATTCCTTGTAATGTAGGTTTCACTTAAATGCATATATGAACCATATCCATTGCTCCAATAAATCTACTAAAATATGGCCATTATATGTGATCTAATTGCAGTTGTTCAGGAATCCGAAGTAATTCTTGACTTGTTGGTGTCCTGATATAATCACAAGCAAGTAATTCAGCAGCTGTCAGAACTTCAACAAATTTTTTCTTCACTGTTTTCTGATTTTGCCCAAATCGTAATTCAACATCCATTTGAACTTCATTGTGTCCACATATCCGTAGAAATATAGCCACACTCTGTTCGATGCTTATATTTAATGTTGGTTGTAATCCATAACCCGTTTGTAGAATACGACATAATGTTATGAAACAATCAAGTGACATCCGTAACAACTGAAGACAAGCAGCACTACCTACTTGAAGTCGACACCAAATGTTCCTCCATCCTAAACCACCATCTGTTTGGCTTGGTTCTCTTTGAAAATATCTTTCATAGTAATTCAATGATGGTTGAATTATCAACTCTTCAAATTACTCATTTTATAAATTCCATAACTCAATTCTCTCTTCGTAACTTAGAGCGTATGCTCCTTGTGATCGTAACTGACATATACGAAAAGCCTGAAATTTAACAAAAATAAGGTAAAAACTAAATTAGATTGATAAGAAATAACATTAATCAGAAAACACATAAACTGAAACCGATCGTAATTGCTACTAACAAAGCACATAAAATACTAAATAATTCTTCATCTTCTGAAGTATTTTGTTGACTATCATTTAAATCAGGTCCTCGTTGATTTCCCCAGATGTTAAACAATCCCCCTGTTCTATGTGCTCGTGGTGTCAGTCTAGCTTCTGCTTTAGGTGAAACTTATTTTTGAGCATTTGGAGCATTTTCTACTGAATCTCCCAATGAAATTCCATGTTGAACATTTTTAGTAAGAGCCCATTGTCGAGCATTTGATGAAGAACAATATTGTGGAGTATTTGATGAAGAATTCCATTGATTAGCATTTGGT
This sequence comes from Cardamine resedifolia, assembly GCA_014578085.1. Classification (NCBI taxonomy): domain Eukaryota; kingdom Viridiplantae; phylum Streptophyta; class Magnoliopsida; order Brassicales; family Brassicaceae; genus Cardamine; species Cardamine resedifolia. The sequence continues at coordinate 128,211 of VBRH01000647.1, read as the reverse complement.
GAAGAATCACGTTGTATATCATTTGGTGAATAACCTCACAGTGGATCATTTGACGATGAACCCCATTGTTGAGTATTTGACGATGAACCTCATTGTTGAGCATTTAGAGGTGTGGGCCAATGTGCAGTACTTGGTGGTGAACTCTATTGTGGAGCATTTGGAGGTGTTCCCCATTCCGACGGATTTGGTTGTTTATCCCATTGTGAAGTTTCTCTTCGTTTGAGCTTTCAACTTTATCAATGAAATACTTACGCCAAAATCTATCTTCTTGAAGTTCATGCATGTATTTACATCAAAATTCATAGAACTTTTTTACCTTCATGGCTTCAAATATCTGCCTAGCGGTAGTGAATTCATCAAAATCATCTTGGTCAAAAGCACCTGGACGTAGTTGTAAAAAACTTTGGCGTTAGAACTCTCTAAACCCATCCATTGTATCTGTCAGGGTTGTCTCAAAGGATTGTCTCCTACGAGCTCCTCGAGAACCACTTCCAATTGTAACTTGTGAGCTTCCTGCAGATCTTTGTGAACTTTTTCCATGGTTTACTCTCCCTCGTTGTTGAATTCTCAAAGAAGGAATTTGGACAAGATCACGACTAAACTCTGTTGAAGGGCGTGATTCATCGTCAATGTTTACGCGATACACCTCTTCATTTTCTTGGGTTTCGGGAACTTGAGTTTATATGTGTCTGAGTTCACATGTTCTTCATCATTACCTACACGCCCGTTCATCATCTCCGCTCTTCTTTGGTTCATAGAATATTGAGGTTGTGATTGGACATCATATAATGTGAAACAACGTTACATCACATCCCAAAACTCTGGTGGTTGTGTCTTAAGTGAACTTATTATTCTACATTTCTGTTAAAATATATAAAATTTGTAAGGCACACAAATTTTTTTTATACCTGCACTAACTAAACATATTTTTGTAATGAAAAATTTATAAACAATTACCGCTTCACGGTCTTTTCACGATTGGACAGATGCAGATATCGTGACTGTAGTCGGATCAACCGAAATGCCCGTCCACGATGTTATAAGAGCCTTCCACTTCTTATACTTTTTTAAAAAATTGTCAAGCTTTTCTTTGAAAAATTTATAGTTAAAATTCATGTTGAACTCCTCATTAAACTTTCGAGTTATATACTCTCTGCCAAACAGTGTCATATCCTTAAAAGAGTAGTTATTCATAGCAATTAATTCCTCATACAATTCAATGAGTCTTCTTTTTCGTTGATAAGTCTATTTAAAATTGTCTTCATTCTACGATTATTCAAAAAATATTTATATTTGTAACGTAAAATCTAGATAAATTTAAATGTGCACACTAATAAAAATAAAAAAAATTACCATTGATGTTGCTTAATTATGAGTACTCGTATTGGCTTGCTCTGAGGAATTTGTGCTTTGTCTACGATTTGATGTCATTTCTACATTAAAAATCTTAAAATTAAACATATATATTACTTTCTCACATATATTTATTTATAATAAATTTGTACGATAATTAAATTCTCTGAATTTTATAGATCAATATATTAATTAAAGTTAATCATTTTATAAAACTTTGTAAATTTTTAATATTTAGCTAATAGAATATAATATATGAAATTAATTTAATTTTATGAAAAGTATATTTTTAACCTAACAAATACACATATATAGTACATATCAAACATATTTACAAATTCAAAACTGTTATGTTTTTAAAATAATTAAAATATTAATGTAATATATACTTTAATTTTCATTGTCACACAATTTATTATTATATATATAATGCAAAATTTAATAACGATATATTATTTAACAAATTAAACAAATATAAATTTTACAGGTAATGTTCAAATTCTATGTTTTTGCAGGTAATATAAATAATAAATATCATTTCAAAGTCTCTATTATTGCAGATTTTAGTTTTGGAATCAATTACAAAACTTTGATTTGGGTTTTTCAAAATAAAGGTATATTTTCGTTTAGATTTTTTAATATTATCAACTCATTTTTCATTATTTGAAGCGTTTTTTAGTATTAGTTATGATACTTTAATCTGTGTCTTACATTAATTGTCTTAAATCGTTTATGTACACCAAGACTTAGTCTTTTATTGTCTTGCATAAAGGATAGCCATGTATAATTATTCATATTATTTTTTTCTCTCCATAGAATGGGTTGTTTCTAATATAATTAAGTAGAGTGTTGACCATTCATGGAGAACTTCTTAAATCAACTTTTATTGTTTTAATTGGACTTAGAGGGATTGTTTGCATATGGAAATACTAACAATGATTTACTTGATGAAAAGAGCCATAAGTTGTGTGGTAAGATAAACAATTTGAAGAAACATACGAATAGGAAGGTAATAATCTTTATAATCATATGTAATCTACAAATTAATTTGGATTAATTAACAAATTCGCGCATTGTGCGGGCTAAAACCTAATAAATTAATAAATTAAAATAAAAAGTTTTTGGCTTTAAATAACGACTGAACATAAATTATATATATTAGCTATAATTATCCTAATTTATTACTACTCCAAAATACTATTATTAATCACAATATACTTATGTTTTGAATCATGTGATGCTTCAATATCTCTCATAGTCTTAATAATTAAATAACAAAATATTATATTTTTAAAATATAAACAACTTACCATTTACTGTTTGTTTAATGATATTAGTGTGGTCCGTATGGAGGTAGAATAAGAAAAAAAATTTAACCCAAAATTTTTTAAAATTGATGTGAAGGTTTTGTAGTATCGGTGTAGAAGTTTTGTACTACTGATATAAAAATGAGAAGTAACATAAGTATATTTATAATGAAATGTTAAAAAAAAAGTCAGTAGTTTGGTACAATACATAGCACGTGTTACGCAAAAATGATAGGTTGGTATATTACTGTTATCCAATACTGTTAGATAATTTAATTATTTTAATTATAAAAAAATTGATACTATATAAAATAATAATACCAACCACTTCTAAAACACATCACATGTCCAGTAAAAATTAAAGCAGATTCAATTTTTCCTTCATAAATATTTGTCCGCTTGTACTGTTTCTGTCTTTTTCTTTTTTAATTATTATTATTTTGTTAACATAGTTGTATATGTTATGTGTCATGAATGGTGAAAAAGTGCGTATTTAAGTTAATTTTTACACGTTTCAAAACCACCAATAATATATTTTTCCATTCGGACCCAAATTAATTTTTACACGTTTCAAAACCACCAATAATACATTCTTCCATTCAGACCTTATAGGTCCGAATGGTGAAATCGGATTAGGCAATGCAGTTAAAGCAGATCAAGTAAATCAAACAGATCATGTGTAGATTTAGCATATTAGACAGAAAAATACGTATCAGACGATTCAAAAAATATATTGAATGGTAAACAATATATAACAACCGGTTTGAATAATAATAATAAAATATTTATAATTAAAATTATAGATAAAATATTATTTAAAATAATAAAAATAATGGATTAAATTATAATTTTAAAAAAGATAAATTATTTCAATATTTTCAGTATATAATTTTTTAATTTAGTGTAAGAATATTTTATAATTATTATAACATAATGATATGTTTTCAATACAAAATAATAAATTTACTAAAACACATAATTTATTTATAAATAATTGCATAATTTTTTCATTTTCTGTATATAGAATTTTAAAAACATAAAATAATTCAAACAAAACTTAATTTATAAATACAATAAATATAGTTATGTTTATAAATATATAGAAAATATTATACACAAATAAATACAAAAACAACACACGAAATGACTAAAATATTTAATATCCATAACTTTTTTCTTTCCATAATATATTTGTAATATCTTCTTTTTGATGTTCACCATAAAGTCTCTATCTGTTACTTCTGTTACTTACACGTTATCTAGATCAATTGCAACATCTATGTTAATAATCTATGTATGTCTTATTACTTCAGCAAAATCTTCATTTGAAAAAGTTTAAAATTTTAATAAAATTATGTAACACATTATAATCGTTACTATTTTTTGTACTTTAATATTATATCTAAAAAATTTACATAGAATCCTCCACTTTTTTCTAACAGATGGCAACAGATGGCGAAGATGCATGCATACTAGTTGCTTGATAAAGGAGGAAACAATCAATAATTAGTGTGCGACTGTGACAGAGAACCTTACACGTCAACGATTTTGTTAGATTTGATTCCAATCACTTTTTCATCTTACCTTTCCCTTTTTCTCACAAAACGCGTCAAACAATCAAAGTAGCTTATTTTTTAAATAAAATTTTCATGATTATATAACTAAATTTCTTAGCACTAGCACGAAACTATAATTACTATAAATAGTTCCAAATTTAAGAGGATGAAAAGGGTATAATTTTAAGAATTCTAAAAGAATTTAAGAGTATAATTTTAAGAATTTTCAGGGTATAATCTTAAGAATTTTAAGAATTTAAGAGGATGAAAAGAGGGAAAATGGTTTAAAACCCTCAATTTTTACAAAAACATTTAAAAAACCTTCAACTTTTTTTTTTGGGTTTTAAACCTTCCCCTTTTAATAAATGGTAAAATAAACCCTAAATATTATAAAAAACTAAGTAAAGTATTATACTAAATTAAAAGAAATAAAATTAGTTTGTGATTTATTTATTTTTCTAAATTTGAGTTTAAGATTTTCCAAAATTAAGTTTTTTTGAACTATAAAAAGTTATAAATTATATATCGCTTGTACTATTAAAAAATTTGTTTAGTTTTACATTTATGAATATTTGTAATCCAACCAAAAAAATCTTCATTAATTAAAATTTTCAATTAAATATATTTCAATATTATATATATATATAATAAAACAATCAATTTTATACAAAATCGAATCAAACCTAAAATAACACCGAAAATAAAAT
>VBRH01000647.1:94635-114826 GCA_014578085.1 Cardamine resedifolia | reverse complement strand
ATAGATAAAATTATATTATTCGTTTTAAATTATTTTATAAATCCAATTATACTATAAACCTATATTTTAATATACATATTGATTCTCTTTTTTTTTCTTATATTCTTTTAGTTTAGTATTAATTTTTTTTTTGTCAACAATTATAAATTAATTAAAACAGTTCAGAAATCCAAACCGGCGAAACAGAGTTTACATGCATAACAAATTACAGATAAAGTCTTCCACTACATGCTAACATATCCGCTTCTAAATTTAAAATACGAAATATTAAGGAAAGCGAAAAAAATGAGAGCATATTTTTGATCCTTATGAGATCATCCAGGTGTGTCGAGAAAGCAGGTTAATCCGCCGGTATAGATACCATTTTCACCAACTTGGAGAAATATGTTAAGAATGCTACTTATGTTTTTTTGTAGTGCGCTCATATTTGTCATGCCTCATATAAGAGTTTCTAACTCGGCTTGCAAAGGAGAGAGGCACCTACGAGTGTTACATGCCCCATAGTTGTTCCCTCCACGCCATCTTCAGAGCAGAACCACCCTGATCCAGAGAAATTGTCCGTCTCCTTCCGCAAACCATCTACATAACATCGGCACCCTTAAAAAATTAAAGTCTGAGACAATGGTAAAACATCAGTCTTCTGAAAGATTTGAATAGTCTCATCATTATCTTTAACTTTTGCCGACTTCCAAGCTAAAACTTCTGTTTCCACTAATTTTAAAGTTTTTTTACGGGTTTTTATCGATATTTTTAAAGACCTTATCATTTCTACCTTTCCAGATATACCACAAAATCCAAGGAAACTACTATCATCCTTAAAACTTTCAGAAATTCTCCAGAATATATGATCCATATTTGAGAAAAGCGAATTTCCTGGAAATCTAATTACCGATGGTATTTTTGATAATGTCCATACTTGTACTGCTGGTGGACATTCAAAAAGAGTATGATTGATTGTCTCTTCCTCCGCACCACACCAAACACAGTGGAAGTCACAATTTAATCCTTTTTTTAAGATTTGAATTAACCGATAAACAATCCGTAATACCTTGCCATATAAAATAACGTATTTTAGGAGGACATTTTAATTTTCATGTATAAGCTTGTAGAGGCCGAGTATATGGACCATAGAGAGGAGGGAAAGAACCGACTGAGAAATAATTTTGTTCATGCCAATAACCTGATTTTACCGTATATCTTCGTGATTTTGTAAAATGTCAATCAAATGTATCTTCTTTGACTATTCTGCTGATTGGGATACTCTAAATCAATGGAATATCTAATGGATCAATGATTTCATTGATCAAATTCATGTCTCACATCATGGATGTCAGGTCAATTAATTAATTGACCGTCATATTAGGGTAAAAGTTTGTTCCTTTACATAATGTTGGCCTCGAGCGATTAGCTGGTATTCATGGATCATTAATCCAAACTGAGGTAGAAAGCTCTGAACCAACTCTTTTAATTAGTCTTTTTTTGACCAGAGGTATAGCCGAGAAAATACTTCTCAAGTCATAGGAAGGAGAGTACGATTTAATTGGATCCAGTGGTTATGTTTTCCGATAATATCTTCCTTTGAAAACTTTAGCAAACAGAGAGTCTGGGAATTTCATCAGATATCATAATTATTTTGCTAAAAATACAGAATTGAACTCTTCTACAGTCTGAAACCCTACTATATTAGATAAGATTCTCTTTAGTTAGTAGTGTTAATTGTGTTGGTAAATATTTTTGTTTGTTTAGTAGTTAAGTTTTTGACACAGTTTTTATGTTCTTAAAATTTGTAATCGTATTAAATTAATAGCATTTTTATAGCAATGTTTAATTTACATTAAATAAGATTTTTTTTTGGTTAGAAAGAAAATAATCTATAAAAAAATATTATTTTAAAAAAAAATTTAGTAGAGATGATGTGGTTTGATTTTGGAAGTATTATTATTTAAAATTTTTGCGTAAAATATTTATTGAAAATTGAGAGTTTAAAATATGTGATTTGATTTTATAACAATAATTTTTTTATATTATATTTGTTGTGTTTGTATGTTAGATTGGTTTATGATAGTATTTTTCGGTTTTTAAAATATGTAATTTTATTAAATTAACAGTATTTTTTTAAAGCTATATTTAGTTTTATTTTAAATAAAAATATTTTGGTTTGAAAAGAAATAATAATAAAAAAAGAAATTTTAAAAAAGTTAATAAAAAGTGACACATATCAACATTTCAAAACTCTAGATATAGATAATCCTAATGTTATATACCATTATTGCATGACCTGAATACATAGCCATTCCTTCTTGACTAAACGATTAGTGTTACACGTGTCCAGTACTCTTCACGACGACACATGTCTTGTTTCCCGTCTTTTACGCTGCTGTGAACACGTAAGTTGCCAGTTAATAATTTATAATTTTAATTTTTGTTTTTAAATACTTTCTCCATTCTTTATTTCATTATATATCAAGTTTTAGGGTTTTTATTTTTTTATTTTTTTATTTTGTTAGAATTTTTTCAAGTTTCTATACATTTTGATTGTTTTGATGAATTTAAAATAAAATATTTATTTAATATTTTTGTAAATAAAAATAAAATTTTTAATATTTATATTTTAGTCAAAACTTTTTATAAAATAGAACAGAATAGAGTAATAGACACTTGAGCAAGACTGAGGGGTAATAATAATAATAAGGCAAAAGAGAGGCGACAAAGAGATCAGAGAAGAAGAAAAAAACAATTAAGCCGTACAACACGTGTCGACTTTAGGGCTCATCTGATTGCCACTTGGCTCTTTTATCTCTGCTCTTCTGTACTTTTCACACACATTGGCCATTCTCGTCGCTTTCTTTTTCTTCTACGTGCCCGACAATTTATATATTCCTTTTCTTTTCTTTTTTTGTTATATGGAGTATTATTAGATGTTGATAAACCAAAAAATTGTACAACATCTAAGGAAATTAAAATCTGCGAAAACATAGAAATCTCCGGACACCCAAAACTTAAATAAAGGAATCAAAATACAATTGATAGGAAGACAAACTAGACTTAATTCAAAAAATCATCTCCTAGGAAGAAAAAGAGACTAAGCACTAAAACCGAGCAACTTGACAATTTATAGTATATTCTACTTGCCTTTTTTTTTTTTTAATTAATTCTCGTCAACAACATATAATAATTAAATAAATAAAACGTAAATGGTAGATAATATTTTTGATAGACTCGAATTGATAACAATTTCTATTTTGGGAAGTAGTATCAAAATCTGATCTTATTATTATTATTTTTTCCTCCGATTACTGTTTCATCAGCTATGGCGGAAGCAAATGAGAGAAACAGAGAAATGGCGAGAAGTAACAGTTGTGTGTTTCCAAGAGATCTACTTCAGAGATTCATCTCTAATTCCGTTGAAGGTGAAGAAGAAGATGATGAAGAAGAAGAAGAAGATGAAGCGATCGAGTTGAATCTAGGCTTATCTCTTGGTGGGAGATTTGGAGTTGATAAGAGTAATAAGCTCGTGAGATCTTCCTCCGTTGTGGTGACGATACCTCTTTTCCGGGAGGATCATCATCAGCCAGCGACTACAAAGCCTTCGACGGAGACAACGGCGGTGACGATAAGGGGTACAGGTTTGATGAGAACGACGTCGTTGCCTGCTGAGTCGGAGGAAGAGTGGAGGAAGAGGAAAGAGATGCAGACTTTGAGAAGAATGGCGGCGAAGAGAAGGAGAAGTGAGAAGCTTCGTAGCGGCGGCGGCGGAAGCAATAAATTAACCGAAGCTAATACTAATAATAATCAAGAAGAAGCAGCCACCACTTCGAGGCGGCGAGGTAGACCATCGTCGGGACTTCCACGGTGGTCAGCGACGGCTAACAAAAGCGGTCTTCTACGGCAAAACAGTGCTGCTCTTGATTCACTACAAGGCTCCGTTGAATCTCAAAGCGGAGGAGCCGGAGTCGGAGCCGGAGGAAGTTGTTCAAGTGTCACCGAGTTAGAAACCAAATCTCATCAAGGTATGATACTATTCTGATCATTTAACTTGTTGAAACTTGAATTATAAGCAAAATCAATAATCCAAATTTAGTGTTCTTTTTGCTAGAAAGATTTAATCCTTTGATGCCAAGTTTTTACCTTTTCGAAACCCGAAAGGTCATTTGTTTGGTAATGATTAACAAACCAATGTTATTAAAAAAAAAACAGTATTTTTTTTTTTTTGGGGATGAATTTAGCGTCGAGTGAAGAAGCAAGAAGCTTACCATCGACACAACAACAACAAGATGAAACAAGAACAAAGCCAAATAGGTTGAGAAGATTAAGCTCAGTAGACATGAACATGAAGATGGAGCCACAAGGGAAAGGTAAAAGTGAGATGCCATGTGTTTTTACCAAAGGAGATGGACCAAATGGGAAGAGAGTTGATGGTATTCTTTATAGATACGGTAATGGAGAAGAAGTGAGGATCATGTGTGTCTGTCATGGTGAATTCTTGTCTCCTGCTGATTTCGTTAAACATGCTGGTGGTTCTCATGTTGATCATCCTCTTAGACACATTGTTGTCAACACTTCTGCTCCTTCTAATCTCTTTTAGACCAAAACCATCTAACCTCTTACTCTTGTTTAGAGGAGATGATGTTAAAGAGTTTGGCTAATTTCCCAATATATGTATTTTTTTCTATTTTATACAGAGAGAGACTTAAGGAGGAACACATCATTTATATCAGTTTTTAAGAAACTAGATTGAGAATAACATTTTCATGATTAGAGTGGCACAGATGAGAACGCTCCTACTCTGAGGAAAAAAAAAACAAAAAAACAGTACTTGAAAAAAGCTTCTAATGGCTAGGCACTTGCTTGCTGCTGTACAAACCTTCTAATAAACAACAACTTCTTCGTCATTGTCGTCTTCAAGCTAGCTTTCTATCACAATTTAGAAGGCTGGATTCGTTTCAGCAGTTTTACAGCTTGTTTCATCGTCGGCCTTATGGAGAGGCTATCGACAGTGCATTTGAGAGCCAAATGAAGAACCTCGACTAGATCGTCTTGAGGACCCGTGTCCCATAGTCCCTTGGTGAAAACTTCTTTGGCTTTGCCTTGACTCAACATCATATGTGCCCACGAGACAATGTTAAACCCGTTCTCATGCGATGAGAAAGATGGATCCAGAGCTCGTTTGTCCGATATCAGCTCCAAGATGACAATACCGTAACTGTAAACATCTGCTTTCTCCGAGACACGACAAGTCATTGCGTATTCTGGAGCTACATAGCCGAAAGTTCCAGCCACACCTGTTGTGACATGAGACTGCGAAGTTCCCAAGAGCTTGGACAGTCCAAAATCAGATAGATACGCGTTGTAGTTGTTGTCCAGGAGTATGTTACTCGGCTTGATGTCTCTGTGCAAGACTTTAGGGGAACACTGCTCGTGAAGATAAGCAAGAGCACGCGCTACATCAAGAGCAATCTTGTGAAGAACCTTCCACTCAAGAGCTAGTTTAGATCTTTCTTTAATGAAATCTTCAAGGTTCCCACCAGATAAGTAGTTGTAGATAAGAAACATCTCGGTTTCGCTCGCGTGGTAACCAACTAACATAACGAGATTCGGATGCCTAACCGTTTCAAGAGCCGAGATCTCAGCATGAAACTGTTGATCCCCTTGAAACCTCCCAACAGAGAGTCTTTTAACAGCAAACACATTGTTAGGAGACAGCTCTGCTTTATAAGTCGAACCGAAACCGCCATGACCGATGCAATTAGAGTTACTGAAGTAACCAGTAGCTCTAACAATGATCTCATAGGTCAGAGGTATACCAATATCCACAAACACTTTAATCTCCTTAATTTCAGCTACCTGAATCTGAGAGTTTCGTTTCCATTTTCTTGTGTAGAGGAACAAGAGAACAAGAAGAAGAAGCACAAAGACGATAACTGAAGCTGACACAATCGAAGCAATCTCAATCGGATACAATCCAGATTTACCAGGAGAAACATCTGAGCTTGGACCTACTTCTTCTTCATCAGCAAGACTCATAAGTTTCCTAACAACAACATTCCCATAGAAACTTGAAGATCCAAAAATTTCGGAGTTTTTCAACGGATCAAGCTTAGACTTGTCATCATCAACTCGATTCAAAACCCTAATTCCACCGGTAAAGCTATTACCTTGAAGATCAAGAATCTCTAGTTTTTCCAATCCCCAAATCTCCTTTGGTATTTCACCTCTCAGATCGTTAAAAGCAAGAGACAAAACCCTAATTTCAGACAGATCTCCCACAACAGGAGAGATTACACCACCAAGTCTTCTACTTGAACAAGAAGATGAATCTGGGAAATGAAGATTACTGCTACTACCTTCAAGCTCATCACAGCCTCTGAGAATTAAAGAGACGACTTTCAAATCTGAGTTGCAAGAGACACCGTACCAGGAACAATGGTTTGATAAGCTGTCGGAAACCACCCAGCTAGAGAGAACACCATTTGGATCGGAGAAACTACTCTTCAGCTTCAACAGAACAACAGCTTCGTCGTGGAAAGAAGAAAGTTTCCGAGAAAATGAAAATGAAAACAAATTAAGCAGCAAGAAAAACAAACCCAGAATTTTCATTTTTCTTCTTCACCGCAGGAGAAACAGAGAGAGAGATATAAATCAAAACCCTAAAATAAAAATTGCTCCTTTTTCACAAATTTTTGTTAACAATTTTGATTCTCTTCTCTCTGGCTCTCTCTCGAAAATATTCAAGTTGCAAAAGAAGAAAGTTTCTTTACCACAACAGAAAACGACATAAAAGAAAACAATATTTCTTGGCTCGATTATCAAAGACAATTAATTATAAAGTTCTTAACGTATTGGAAACAGTCAAAGAAAAATGAATTTCGAGGAAAATAAGTGAAAAAGAAAAGAGAAAAATCTCTTCAGCTTTTTTAACTTTTGTTTTGTTTCTCTTTACTCCGTCCATAAAACTATTTTGCGGAAATTTCAACACACACTACTACTAAACATTTAAACTTAATAAGATTCTAAAAGTTTGTCGTATATATGTATCATCAGCACTGATGTTTACTTCTCAAAATAAGATTTATCCATAAGAATGAATTATCAGAAGAAAAAAAAAGAAAAAGAAAAACTTGGTAACAAAAGAAAGAAAAATGAATGAATGTATATATATATATATATATGTTTCTTCCTAGTAATTTTTTTTTTTTCTCTTTGGTTTTTATGAGATAGATAGACAGATAGAGTAGTAGTGTTTCACTTTCAGCCGTGTCTCTCTCGGTTCTGTCGTTAAATTGTGTCGTTGTCTTACAGACTTTAAGAGAAAGAGTGTGTGGGACCCACGCCAAGTCAATGTCTGATGTAGTAATAGAGAGAGTCACCACATGGCTGCTTCTCGTTTGACCAGGCGGGATAGGTGTGGGACCTACTAGGCTTTTTATTGGTCCATGATTAGATTCCAAATCGTTTTTATTTTGTTCGTAGTTAACGATCATGTCACGGTTTTTAAGTAGACGTGTATGCCTCTGTGTATCAACGTCATTGTGACGTTATATTTTGCGTCACAGATATGGCCCGTTACTGTTTTTTTTTTTTTTAAACGCGTTTCTCTGGTCCATATACATTCGGATTTTAACCACTGATGACACTCTAAACCAAAATGAGTACTAGAAGAAAGAAACTAATCAGAGTACGATTTGACTTTACAAAGAAAAGGGAATAACAGTTGTGCCGGATCTATTAGCTCGCAGATTTAAAAAGGAATCTTCTAATCTGTTCAATATTTTCTATGGATAAAACCATATGTTAACGTAAAATACTCCGTCACTAATGAATGTAAAAAAAAAAAATCTTACAAAAATAAACGGTTATATCCAACAACTACGAAAAACACGGATTTAAAGATCTTTATATTAATTAGATAATTGTGGTAACAAACAACGATCAAGATAAAAATTTTTGGCTAAAATTGATGTTAAAGATTCGGTTATTCTTGTTTAAGTTTGTTATAGGTTTTTTTCTATGTCTCCGTTTTTTTCGGATTTCTCTCTGATTTGTAACGGTCGAAGTCTCGTAATTCTAATCTCTTTAGAGATAGAAAATTGGTATCCCTTAAAGATAGGAAGTCGGTGTCTCTTTCTTCTTTATCTAAGTAGATATATGATTTTGTCGTATATGGGCATCTCTTATTTGTAACGGTCAAAATCTCGTAAACCTAATCTCCTTAGAGATAGGAAGTTGGTATCCCTTAAAGATAGTAAGTCGGTGTCTTTTTCTTCATTATCTAAATAGATATGATTCTATCGTATCTGGCATCTCATATTTGCAACGGCCGAAGTTTCGCAACCCTAATTTTCTCTGGGATAGAAAGTTAGTATCCCTTAAAGATAGGAAATCGGTATTTCTTTCTTCTTTATCTAAATAGATATGATTCTATCGTATCTGGACATATACGACATTAATCGTATCAGTAGATACGACATTCCTCGTATCAAGGCAAATACGACTTTTATCGTATAAGAGCAAGTAGTCTTTCTCTCGTACATGAGCAGCTAACACAAATCTCGTACTCGCTTCTCATTTTTCTATTTTATTTCGGATCTGGATTATTCATTGGCTTTGACCCGAATAATTAAATTATACCCAACACTAATATTTCTTATGATCTCTAATTTGATAGTATATATCACTTGAGTTTTTAATAACGTACGTCACAAAATACTTTGAAATATTTGAGTTACGGCATTCATTAAAATTTGGAACAATCGAATCCATTTACAAATTAGTTATTGTGAATAAAAATATGGATCTATATAATTAATTAGCAGAAAATAAAATATAGTTGGGAATATATGAGAGTTGAAGGAATGCAAATGTTAGAAAGAAAATCCAATTTGTTTATGATAAATGGTTTATACTAGTGTCAATGTGTCATCGATATGCCACTATCAGGCTTCAAATTTATTTATTGTATATGTTGTTGGAAAAAGGATGGTTATACTTTTAAAGTTCTAAAAGAGAAAGTTATATCACAAATACACACCTCATTTTACTCATATATAATAACCATTTATTCCTCTGAAATTAGGATAAAAAATGATTAAAAAAAATTCAATTCTTCAATTTTGTTTTTGAATTTGCGATTGTAAATGGAGATTAATTACGTAGTAATAGAAATCAAGATTTATGGAGAACTCTTAAATAGTCATGAGATGGACTCCATCGATACGGAACTACCGGAAGAACTATAAATCTTTTTCAAGTTTTTGCCGATAATTTTGTGTTAATACTTCTTACATATACTAATATAGTAATATATATATTAGGGAAAAATCCTATAAAAAACCTCCAAAGTGACAACCACTTCCATTTTAAACCTTCAAGGTTTTTAACTTCCACTTTAAGCCTCCAAGATGGCAACCACTTCCATTTTAAACCTCCAAGGTGAAACTTTTGCTTGTTTAAACATCAAATGACGAAACAGTTAACTCCATTGATAAAATTGTTAATTCCATTGAAAAATAGTTAAATCCATCAAATTTTATAATCACATACGAATTTTAAATATACTATAGATATTTGGGTAATTGAAATTAAGTATTTGGATAAGTGAATTTTTGTTAATAGTAGATATTAACGGATCTCTAATTGAAGCGAGTTAACTGTTTTGGTAATGAAATTAACAATTTTGTCAACGGAGTTAACTGTTCTGTCATTTGATATGTCAGTGCGAACCGCAATGTCACTTTGAGGGTTTAAACAAAAAAAAATTTCACCTTGGAGGTTTAAAATGGAAGTGGTTACCACCTTAGAGGTTTAAAGTGGAAGTCAAAAACCTTGAAGGTTTAAAATGGAAGTGGTTGCCACCTTCGAAGTTTTTAATGGGATTTTCCCTATATATTAGCCAACAATATCTATATATATTAACCAACAATATCAAGTTGATTTGGTTAGATATTAACCACAAGATTTGTTAGTATGTGACCTCATACCTAATCTATTTATGTGTGTTGCTATTGTATATAACTTCATACATATAGAAATACTTTTAGTTAAATGGTTAACGGTTATGCTCTTTAATTTTTTACCCGTGTTCAATTCCAATAGATCGCGTTTTCTTGCAAAATAGACATTTGGCTATATTGATCCGACTATAAAAAATTGCAATTTCGAGTGTTTCTTTTTAATTTGCTATTGTATATAATAAATTAATAACGTAATAATAGAAATCGAGATCTATAAAGAACTCTTAAACAGATCTGCTCTTAAACAGTCATGACTCATGAGATGGACTCCATTCAAGTCTTGCCGAAAATTTAGTGTTAATAATTCTTACATTTATTTTGTTTATTAGTAGTTGCCAACAAAATCAAGGTGATTCCTCCTTTTTCCTTTTTACTTGAGAAGTTAAAATACGTATATATAAAATGTCGACGTCAATGTATAATCTTATGTTGATTTTTTAAGATATTTACCACAAGATTTTGTTAATGTGACCTCATATTAAACCTTATGCTGCGTAATACTAAATTTAAACCTCACTTGACTTGATGATAACATAAAACTATATTGTGGCTCTGTTATTATTTTTTGTAACTGTTCTTAATAAGCAAGAAACATTTACATTTGTAAAATCTAAATTTTTTTTAATCCCTTTATCTAAAGAAAGAAACAGAGTTGGATAAAGAATCTAATCTAAAGTTAAGAAGATGAGCAAGAAGGAAAGCAACAGAACCATTTATGACATCTTTGGGACTCTGCCTTTTGCAATCTCTGCTCTTCACTCCCTATAGTCATCTCTTCAGCTATTACCTTCTTCGAAGAACTGTAGCAAACACAATGAAAACTCCATAGCTAAGCTTTTCGAATGAAACAATCAGAGAGACTAATGAAGACCAATGTGAGAATCTGGAAATAGCAATGTACCTGGAACAGCAGCTCCAATGGCAGCAGAAGAGCCAACTACAAGAAGAGCAGCAGCACTTGGGCCATCTGCAGCAGCACGAGCAACATTTTAGCCGTTTGCAGCAACAGAAGTTGTAATCACAACTTGGCCATGTGCACCAGGAGAAGCACGGTCCAGTGTTCTTGCAACACAACCAAGAACAACATCTCCTCTTCTGCTTCTGCTGTTGCTGCTGCTGCTGCTGTGTTGTCTTCTTTTTCAACGCTTTCTTTTTCTTCTTGTTCTTTTTAGTTCTGCATTAAAACAACTAATAATCAAAAAGACAGAATCAAAGATTACTACTATAATGATATGATGGTAATAAAGTAACAAAAACTAACATTGGATAAGAAAATGACTGCGTGTTACTTGGTGCTTCGTCTGAGTTATTGCAATCTCCAATGTTCCTCCACGATACACTCGAGTTTGATGACTGATCCTCACATTCGCCACTCGCTTTGTCTACTATATCAAAGCTCTTTCCTAGATCAGAAGATTCAACAGGAATATGAATAGAAGGGCAGAACGATAACAGCTCTCCCGATTTTAAAAGCTCTCCAGCCTTGAAATCACGGTAACTAAACAACTCATCTCTCGCTAGCACATTGTCGCCTATGCTGAGACTAAACAAAGAATCATTCGAAACTGTGCTGAAATTTTTCTCCAAGGTCGTTAACGAGTTTCTCTGAGGTTGATCAGATCCATCTCTATCCATCATTTGAACAGAAGGCGACAAAAGCGTAGGCTCCCCTGAAGCATGAGTTACACCAGAGACTTGTGACCACCCCGGTGTATCTGATGAACCTTGTAACTCGCATAACTTAGAAGAAAGGCTTGAAAACTCCTTATTGTGTCGGCTACCTTTTGGATTGGACTCGAGTATATCCCCTGAAGAAGTTGGAGACAGTGAAGACGAGGGAAGAGATGCAGATCTACTGGTGGTGATCTCTGGATCTGGCTCGAGACGAACATCACTGACCCCGTAACTAGCAATGCTCCCCAATTGGAACAAAACTGGTTTCTCATCATACTCTTCTCTGTTCGTTGGTCTTGGAACAAAACTCCTACTATCATCTGTTTTTCTATGCTTCTTTAGATGAAAAGGCTTTCTATTTTGTCCCTTCTTGTGATTCTTTTCCATAGCTGAAACAAAAAATGAAAACTTTGGTCATCTTCTTTAATAAATCTCTTCACAAATTGCATGAAAAGGAGATGTTTTCAAGAACATGAGCTACCAATTAGAATCCTTGAAACAACCTTATTCATCAACATTTCTAAGAAATCCAATCTTTTTCGATATAAATAGGAATCATATAAGAGTAAAACAGAGGACTTACTTATACCTACGAATATCCATGTAAATTTCCAATGAACCCTAGCTTTTCGCACCTTCTACTTTACCCGCAATGGCTCCCTCTGTTAGTAATCCTCTCTTCGCGAT
The DNA here is from genome assembly GCA_014578085.1 of Cardamine resedifolia. Lineage (NCBI taxonomy): Eukaryota > Viridiplantae > Streptophyta > Magnoliopsida > Brassicales > Brassicaceae > Cardamine > Cardamine resedifolia. The sequence goes on along the minus strand of VBRH01000647.1, from coordinate 102,455 downwards.
TCTTCTCTATCTAAATATCAAATGGAAACTTAAAAAAATTCTTCTAACTGTAAAAGAAAATGGGAAAAAGATTTGAAGAACAAATAACAGAGCTCGATGATAAACTCATGAAAGTTTTGATCTCAATAAAGTCACAAACCTCTAAAACATGAAAGTGTAAAATCTATTCTTGAAGCTCGAACAATGACGAATCCATAAAACACTAACCTTTCTATCTTTTAAAAACAAAACAAAACACAACAAAAAAAAGGGATTTAACCTTTCAAAATTTTGAGAGTCACAAGGAAAGAAAAGATTAAACAAAATGAAAGAATTAATCCATTTGGTCTTCTTTTTTTGTTCTTCTGCAGATTTCTTAAAACCAAAGGCATTCCTACAATTTAGGGATTAGCTCGTCTTAATCAGTCTTGGCTGCTTTTGGCGCCATCTTTTTTTAACTAAAAACTCTCCTATCCCTTATTAGCAATGCCACGTGTCACAACACCATCTAGAGACAAAACATAAACGATAGAGATGTGTCTTTCGCTCTTGTCCTGAAAACCTTTTCATGTGCTGAGACCAGCCCAGTTCTTGAAGGCAACGAGGGATTCCATTTTCTTGTAGTTCCTCTTCCTCAGCTTTGGCAATCTGAGCTTCTTGTGAGTCTCCATGAATGCTTGCTTATACCTCCACTTATCCACAAATATCTTCATCTCCTGAGATTTCTCTACCACTTGCATCGCCGCATCAAAGAACCCTCCTTTCACCAACGCATACAAGAACGCATCGACTAGAGCATGGTCTAGTTTTGACCTCTTCTCTGCTTCCACCGACGATATCTTCCCTTTGATCTCGTTCCACAAAAGCAAGACGTTGAAGTACTTTTCGCCGCTCACATATCCATTAATCAAGGATAAGTATGTCTGGTTGTTCGGCTCATACCGAAGGAAAACCATTCTTCTGAATGTCCTCCTTGCATCTTCTAGACGCCCGGATTTACAGAAGGCGTGAATAATCGAATTCCAATCATGGGAATTCACTTCGACACGAGGGTCTTCAACAACTTCGTCTAGAAACGCTGCCATTAACTCAGGTCTCTGATTCTCAAGGAGACCTGTCATTATTGTTAAGTAGCTCCCTTTCAAATCCGCTACTCTTGTTTCTCTCATATCCCTAAACAATGTAAACGCAGATACGAAATCCTGGTTCGTCATGGAAGCTTCGATCAAAGCGTTATAGATCTCTACGTCTAATTGCAGTCCAGAGCTGCTGATCTCTGTAACCAGCTGAGTGGCTTCAGCTGTTCTGTACTCTTTGCAATAGGCTTTTAAGATTGGAACATAAACCCCAATCCCCACAGATCCACCTCCCTGAGCAATCATTTCCTCGAGAATACTATGCGCTTTATCCGAGAATCCGAGATTGACACAAGCATTTATAATTCCAAACCCAACTGAACTGTCAGCGTCAATGGACAAAGATTCCAACTTCTGAGCTTCGACTATCACTTTCGCTAAACTCTTAACGCTTTTACTCTCTATAAACCCTTTAACCAATTCACAATACGTCTCCTCACCAAAACTCGAGTCTTCCCCATCTCCTTTCAAACTATGCAGTATAATATCAGAAACACTATCTAAATCACCATTCTTAACATACCCACTGATCATATTGGAATAAAGAATTCCCTTACATACAAACCCAAAACCATCCATCAAATTCTCAAGCTCACTTATCTTCTCTCTAAGCCCCTTTCTTGCATATAAATAAGCAAGAAACCCAAAACTCGATTTGTCAGGCTTCACACCCAAAACAGCCATAGATTCAATCACATTGTCAGCATCAGCTAACGATTCCAGCTGCCTGCAACACGCTTCAAGAGCCGCATTACCCGCTATCAAATCCGGTTTCATAAAATCAAGCTTCTCTTCAACTGAAATTCTACAACTTTCTTTAAACACCATAAGAAACGCAGCCAAGCTTCCATTTTCACGGCAGATATCGATAATCAAATGCCCCCAGAGATCAAAAGGAACAAAGTACCTGTTTTTAAACATACATTTCACTAAAGCCAACGCAGGCCCTGCAGCTTTCGCCAGTTTCATTGACTCCATAAGCGCACGGACTGTCTCAAACTCCAGCAAAATCGGATCTTTCTCAATTACATAAGCAGCAGAAGCAAAGGCTCGTTTGAGTCTATGGGAAGTGTTTTCACCGCTTCCTTCGGTATTGGACAAAAGGGTGATAAGGGAATTGATGAGACGTTTCTCCGGAAGAGAAGAAGCGGCGGTGAGAGATCGGAAGGCCTTCCATGCTTCATCGGTGTTGTGGGAAGTTAAGGAATCGTGGAGGGTAGATTCAAAGGAGGATTTTTGATCTTGGGTTAGGGTTTTAGGGGTTTGAGGCGGCGATAGTGAAGGGGTGAGAGTGATTGGTTTATGAGAGAAGAGAGAGGGTTTGAGGAAAGAGTAAAGAGAAGGAGTTTCAGGAGAAGACGAAGAGAAGTGTCTTCGTTGGATTGAAGTTAGAGTTTTTCTGAACATTTCTATGAAGCAAGAAGGATCATTTGGTTGAAGAGAGATCAAGTTCCGCCATATTCAATTGCTTCAGAGATTTGAAAATATAACTATAAATACTTTAAAGACACTGAATTACGCAAAGAAGCTGGAATAGCTCAGTTGGTTAGAGCGTGTGGCTGTTAACCACAAGGTCGGAGGTTCGAACCCTCCTTCTAGCGTACGTTTTCTTTTTCTTTTTTTTTTCTTTGAAGGAAAGAAATTACTCTAGAAAACCCCAAAAAGATTAGAACTAAAAAGCCACATTACAAAAGCCATAGCCCAGCCTCTTCCTTTCATTTCAAAAAGTTAACAATTTTGATTGTGATCTTGATATAGGAGCTGAAACTTCTAATTATGTTGACATATATGAAACCAACTTGTTCATTCTAGATTATATTTTCTTAACTAAGATATATTGTTCGCAATAACTTTTTTTCAAGCCAAGAAAAAGGAAATTTGAAATAGAAAAGGAGATGCAAAATGTTCTGTTGCTTACAATCAACGAACTTTAAGAATCAGCTTGAAAATGGAAAGCAGCTTTTGGAAGAAGTAGGGGGATCAGATTCTTGACCACCACTACGAGCCGCATACGATTCCAAAATCAAAAGAAACCCAAACTGATTCCATATACTATAATCTAATATTCAACTCCAAGTCTTCCCATTTTATATAGTTTTAGTAGCCATCTTAATTTGGGAGACCAAAAGTTAATATCTCTTGCTCAATGGTATCAATCATTATAATTAACACTTTTAAAACCACACATCTTTACTTCCCACGTTGTTACCAGAGTGGAACAAACAAAACCCATAATGAAAAGAGACAACTCTTTTGATCCTAATTAGCAAATAAAGCGCTTCCTCAAGTGTTTTAAGTCACATTTTTTAGTTTTGATCGTGACATTTATATGGTAAATGTAAATGTGATAATAGTGGTATAATACGTATTAAAAGGTGAAAAGATCCAATAGTACGTAATAAAAAGATGTAAAAATCCAAGTAGTGGAAAAGGATAAAAAGAATAGAAACAAAATAGCATCTCAACCTCCGGATTTACAAAATAAAAGAAAAAAGCTCTTCATTAAGTTGTACATCCCAAAATACTACTAGCAACTAAACCAGCAAGTCTCTCAGCCAACCTAATTGAGGAATATAATTCCAAACCCTAGACTGACGAGTGAAAACAGACCTAGCAGCTCTTTCCGTTTCTCCGCAGCTGCGTTTGGATCGCCTAATCCGCCGCTCCCAGTCGGTCCAAGAGTAGTACCCGGGAATACCGAAGATGACGATGAAGTTGGCATTCCGTTTGTGGGCGTGCCAGAATTTGGGAACCCGGTAGTGGGAGTCCCGGTGGTGGGAGTTCCAGTGGTTGGAAAGCCACTAGTCGGTGTCCCGGTGGTCGGGGTCCCGGTGGTCGGAGTCCCAGGGGTAGGAGTCCCAGTGGTAGGAGTCCCAGTGGTTGGGGTTCCAGTGGTTGGAGTTCCAGTGGTTGGAGTTCCAGTGGTTGGAGTTCCACTAGAGCTGCAAAAATAATCACAAAGATTAATGATCATTTTATTAGAAGATAATGAATGATTATTAAGACAGATAATGATGCTCATCTGGATCATGTGAATGATGGACTCTTTTAGACGTGAAATTAACTTTTTAGTAAAGGTGAAATGATCAATGATGCGAATAAAACATTTAATCACAATTCCATTGTCTATTTCATTTTAGTCTTAAATCACTATCATTATGCTTCCACAAAAATAAACTTTTTTTTTTTTTTAATTTGGTTAGTCGGTAGTAAAGTAGCAAATCTACCCAAGAAAAAATTTACCCAGAAAAGTTAAAAGTTTATACTTAAATGGGAGATTAAGCATCAAGCATTACTAAACTTATCAAAACAAGAATGAATCAAAAATTTAAAACATACCTTGAACCAGTTAAACAGCTTGAAGCCGCTGCAAGATTCATAGAGAAAAATATATATATATAAAAAAAAAGAGTAAATCAGTAAAGAGATTTGATTTCAAATCTAAAGTGGGTTTTGTTAACGGAGTAATACTTGAAGGAGGAGAGTTAGAGAGAGCAGCGGCGCCGTTAAAGTCACAAGTAGCACCGGAAGAAGCTTTTTTCTGGTAGTAACTGTTAACGGCGACATCACAGTGACTTTTGACGGTGTTAGGTTGGTAACAAGCTCCGTTTGTCTGGATCTGACTACAGTCAGCTCCAGCTCCACAAGCATAGTCTATAGCCTTCTGAAGAACTTGCTCGTTCCCATCTTTGCATACACAATACGCAGCGTCTGAGAAATTTCCAAACCAAAACAAACAAAAAAATCTGAGATTAAGATTTAAAACGGGTCGGTCTATCAGAGATCTTGTACTAAAATTCTGACACTAAATAGTGAAAATTGCAATGAAATCTAAGAGTAAGGAGAAACATTTTGCAGGTAAAAGACAAAAGGAAGAAACAGAGGAAACATGGCTTACTTGAATAGGTAAACATGGAGATAATCAGACAAAGAGGAAGTAAAACCGACATGACTGTGAAGACTTCAAAGATCTGTTGTCGGAGAGAATCTAGAGGAAGGAGCTTTAGATCGAACTTGTTTTGGTTCAGAGATTTGAGACGGTGAGAGCAAGCCAGTAGGGAGAGAGTTCTAGACAATAACGGCAAGTGTGAATATATATGTTAAGATGATATAATAGACGACCATGGTCCAGCACTTTCTCTTTTTGCAGCATTTTTATTTAGGTTTAATTACTCATAACCTCCATTACTAACTAAACATTATTTATAACCAGAATTTTAAAGAGTGATTTAGGTAGATATCAATATCTAAAATGTGTGTTTATGTAAATAACAATCGTAAAATTTGATCTTGAAAATAGTAGAAAGTATTTTATGTCGGTCAAAAGTTGATTGAAATTTAACACAATATTTTGTTAAATTTACTTTTTGATATATTTCTATCAATAGCTATTCCTAAAATATATAATAAAATAACAAAATACTAATTTAATTGATAAATTTAACGTTTTAATACAAAATACAAAAAAATAACGCGTTCCATAATAATATAAAATAAAATATAAGTTTTTGAAAATTTTAATTTGATAATTTAGATATTAATGTAAAAATAATATTAGAAAATAAGGCATTCCTTAATAATTCATTACCAAATAAACTATTCAAAGTGTTTAAAGTTTTTTTTTCTTTTTCTTTTGAAGTGTTTAAAGTTTATTTAAGGGATAACAAAACTTAATTTTATCATAGGGCTCAACTATTCATTTTAAAATAATCAGTACGTTTTGGCAGTGACAACAACAAAAGAATCAAATACATACCATATTCCTTTTTTTTTGTCGTCAAATACATATTCCTTTGATTTATAAGAAATTTGCGTAAATAGAAGAGATGGTGAAATTGTAGACAAAAAAAAAAGAAAAGGAGAGATGGTGAAAAAGGCCTACAGAAACAATGTGGTTTTGCAGAGGAGGATTAAAAGCATTTTTGTCTTCTAGTCTCTCTTTTGTGACTGAGAAAACCATTCGGCGCACCGAAAGATTATAGTAAAAGTGGACTCAAATGCTTTTTTATTTACAAATTTTGCCACCTCGATTTACGTAATTCAGATGAGTTCACTCGTCCTGTTAAACACCTGTCCTCTTACTTAACCATCTCTATTTTTTCTGGGACCCAATATAAACTCAGTTTTTTAACAAACGGTCAAAAATTACGCCCAAAGTATGGTTTAGTGAGAATGCACAACTATATATTATTTTTAAAATTTAACTTAGAACTGACCCTGTACTTTTATTTATTGATTATAGCAATGATTTGGGGTAGATGATTTGATTGAATTTTGGTGAGTTGAGCATTTTATTATTAAATTTTTCAAAATTTTAGCTAAAATTATAAGATTTTAGTTTTTATATTTTTAACTATGAAATTCGATGAAATCTCACATGAAACTTTACATTTTAAAATTCTTAATCTAATAACACTGAATTTTAAAAAATATTTTAAAATTTATATTTCAATAACATATTATTTATCATTTTAACTCAAATCTCTTCAAATTATCAGTTCAATACACTACCTTTAAAATATAGATTTTAATATAAATTTGGTTTATACTTTATCTTTTACAAAACAACAAGTACATATTCAATTCATCCACTCCTCCAACAATTTAGAATGGATTCTTAAAGAACACATTTCAAAATAGAAATAGTATTTTCTTGAGGATTTCAATACATAGTGGAAAAACAAAAAAAAGGATGGGATGGGATGGGGATTTTACTAAGAGAGCGAACCGAGCCATGTGGTTAAGACAACCTTTGCCGTCATGCTACGACACGTGTGATGTATCACACACACAGTACAGTTTTTTTTTTTTTTTTCTGTTACTTAAAAATAATACTTTTCTGTATATTTGTGTGGACATTCTTGAAAGCAGAGCTGTTGAAAGTCGGTGCCTCAGCTTTTCGATGAAACATATTTTATCAGTATTCTTTTGTGTTCAATTTCAAACATTTTCGAACGTTACTTGCTTTCGGCCTGTCTTGTCTCCTAAGCCCATGGAAACTTCGTTGGGCCGTTACTTGCTTTTGGGTTGTCTTGTATCTCATGTGGTTGGTTATTATGGTTTTACTGTGTAATCCAGAAACGTAACTTTTATGAATGTATTCTAGCATTGGAAACACTTGGGGCATCATAGGAGTTGTGGATTTTGTACAATATGCCTTTGATTACTATTATTTTGTGTTCCCTTTGGGTATAGATGCTTTGGTTGTATACAACAAAACTAGTGGCCCGAAGCAAAAAAAAATTGTGGATAAGTATGACATTCTCACACCCGCCAAATCATAGGTAGTAGTAGTAGTAATACGAAAGATCTTGAACTAATGACACATTTTTGTCATAGAGATCTCGTCATGACATTGTATTGTCTCAACGAAAATATACACTGGACATTGTTATTGATTATGGTTTGTCCTGATTCTAAATAACTATATATTTTTAACAAAATTTAATAATTTTTTTTCTTTTTATATAACTCATATGAGGTGGTTTGTTGGGTACCATCCATTATGTGAAACATCCAACCTAAGTCCAGAAGCTGATCCAATAGATATGTGTACGTAAAGTTTCCAGATGGTACGTAGATCGAACTCGGGAAGCGATCAATTACAGAGTTTTGACCCCGTGCTCTCAACTCCTAGACCATAGCCATTGGGTTAATTTCACTAACTAAGAACAATATCGATACTTTAACCAAAAAAAAAAAAAA
>VBRH01000647.1:48343-65523 GCA_014578085.1 Cardamine resedifolia | reverse complement strand
ACATGAAGGGGGAGGCCATCTCACGACACCAGCAAAGGAAACTGGAGAAGGAGATGACCTCCAATCAAGAGGCGGTGGCTGAAAACCCTAGATCTGCTTTTGGGAGAGAAACTCGTACCCGCGCGTGGGTACTACAAAAGCACATTCTTGATCGTCTTTTTCTTCCCTTCCTTCATCTTGATATTCACATCTCCTCTTCCTTCTACCATGAGAACTCTTCCATCAACCAATCCAACCTTAGCTTTGTGTGTTCTATCAAGAATGGTGAAATACTTCTCATATGAAGTCATGTGATTTATAGCTTTGCCGTATATCATCCAAATGTCATCATCATATGTTAAATCACCTAATCTTACCTCCGTTAACAGTAAATACTCAACTACGATTTCATCTTCTTCTTCCTTCCAAATGTTGCAGTCTTCTTGGTTGTGGTCATTCTTGCAGCACACGTCACACCACTTCTCAGACTTGGACTTAAGCCTTACATCCTTTAATAGTTTAATGATATCTTCTTCTGTTATCGATTCATATTCATGAATAAGAAAAAACTCAACAATACTCTTACAAGTCATATTATGCACATCAATGAATTCCTCCAACATTGAAGCTAAACCATCATATGACCCTAAGATCGATGCTACACTTTCTTACAAATCTGATATTCAGATTTCTCAACTTTCAAACGACGCAATTGTTCAACGATCTCCAAAACCCTATCGAAGGAAGAATCCACAGATTCTTTTTCATCCATTCTAACTTCTTCAAATTGCTTCTCTAATATTCTACGTAATGTCGCTTCTTCGTTACCTTTTTGAAGCAAATCCCAAACATTTAGCTGAAGAAGCTGAAAGAGTTTTCTTGAAAGCCGAATCTGTAAGAGAAGATTGCAAAATCTGTAGCGCGTTCATGTCTTTCACCGTGAGATCTCTCCATCTTGAAAGTTTTTAGGGTTGAATCATCGATGATAACTTTGGAATCTTTGATGGATCGGGAGGGACTCCGTTTTCAACAACATCCCAAAGTCCTTTCTCAAGTAGTGTAGTTTTCGTGGTTTGAGCCCAGATTTCATAGTTTAGGTCATCGGAATATAAAAGAAAAAACGTCTTTTATATTCGCCGCCGCCATAGATGTAACCGTCAGGGTTTATCGAAATGTCATTTTCTCTTATTCTCTCTTACTCCCTCCCCGTTTCAAAATATATAGAATGTTTTAAGTTATATCACGTAAATTAAAAAATTATTATTATTTTTTAAATATTATTTAATATATAAAATAAAAATAATTTACCTAATTATAAAAAACATATAATATACTATTGGTCACACAACATTCAATAAAATAAAAAATTACCTAGGAAAATGAAAACATCTTATATTTTTTAAAATAAAAAACACCTCAAAATATAAGAATATATTTTTAGTGGAAATCAAAATCGAATAAACTTTTTAGCTCACCCGAACACTTTCTAATTATATAGTTACATTATACCAAACCGTAACCGCTCGGTTCGGTTTAATGATTGGAGAATTTATTTATTTATCCAACTTGTATTGGGTCAAATGTTATTCTACGCTCGAGATGCGGGTAAAATTAATTAATATGATTTAATTGAAATACACTTTCGAATTTGGTTAATAAGCTAATAGAGAGAGTTCTTGAATCGGTTTCGATTCGGATATAATCGGGATGAGTTTTTTACTTCATCTTTTAAGGGAAACCAAATTTTTGTTGAAACTGTTTCAGTTTAAATGGAGTAAATCCGGTTAAGCAATTTAACCAAAGATAATTGGGTAAAACCGTAAAAGTATACGGCTCAGCTCAAGTATTGCGTTGTATTATTATAATATTGTGTTACTTTGCCTTTCCTATAGTTAGTTAAATAAATGCATCACTGAATTTGATTTGAAACGGAACTTGAGTTCTCATCGGTTCTGGAGCTGATTCGACTAAATTTAAGATAGACTTATGTTTTTGATTGAGTGATCTCCATTGTTTATTAGTTAAAAATCAGAGTTTAATTCATATCTTTTAAAAAATTAGTGAGTTTTAGAATTTTAGGGCTTATGGTTTAAAACTAGAGTTTGTGTTAGCTTACTTCGTAAAGGTGACTGGCTCTTGCAGAGAATTTGCTTAACTTATGATCGATCTTTCATTAACTTAAACTGAAGATCTTTACTTTGATGATCCAATATTTGAAGAAGGCATGTGGGTGGTTTCTAAAATCTCCAAATGATATATGTTCAAGCAATGCAGTTAAATAAAGCAGAAGAATTATGCAACAAAACTCTAGAAATCCACAAATTAGCCAAGGAAACTCCACAATATATTACATAAATACTCAAATAAATCAAACAAAAATATATCATAATGTCTCTTGTAAAGTATTATGTTCATGATTTTTTTCAGTTCACCAAAAATTGAATTTGTATATTCAATTTTCTGATATATAAATATCATGTTAAACGTATCCGATGACATATTTATTTACAGCAGATTCAAAACCATTGCATGCTGATATAAACATTTGGGTGAGTGATGACTCTGGCAGAACTAATTAAGTATGCATTTGGGTAAACTAGATGATAACTTTTTTTTTAAACACACAAAAGACCTAGATAAGTTAAGCATCCTTGTTGAAATTCAAAAAAATCAAACACTAGATAAAACAAGCCTCACAAATAGTAAGATAAACAAAAATGCTTAGTGGAGAGGGGCAAGCCACAAGTGGAAATTGGAGGAAGCCAAATGTGTGAGGTCGTGGACAGTGTTTGAGCTGAGGTCATAAAAGCCAAAAACCCCGTCGCAAACCCTTGAAAGTAGACGGAATTAGGGTTCAGTCCCGGATATTCTTTTGCAGAGACACAAAAAGCTTCGTTCTTGCCTAGAAAAATGCAAAGATCGCCAATGTCTTGTGTGTAGGAACCAATCCCTTTCTTAGGGTCTCGCCTAAACACCATAAAGGCCTTGCTCTCACAACTAGGTCTTGATATTGTTCCTTCCTTCATGCCCTCCATACACCTTTAAGGCACACATTAAAACTGATCAAAACACATAATAACACATATTCCCAACTCATGTGTAAGTAATAATAGAAAGGGAATTACCAGAAAACTATGAAAGAATCGCCGGAAGGTGCCTCGACCAAGTACTGATTCCTGAAGACACATGACTGAATCAAATCCTCTGTGCTCTTGGGGATGTCAGAAAATGGGAATCTTTGGTAAGGGCTCACCGGAGGGAAGTCGGAACAAGTCTTGATCAGATCAGTTCGACCAATATTGGACGAAAGAAGATAGAATCTCTTGTCTCTCTTAGAGTACATCACCTCTGAAGTGAAAAAAGTCTTAGGGGTCTCGATGTATGTCCACTCGGAATCACCAGGCCGACACAAACTGATAAATGGAGCATTCAACTTAGCAGCCACGACACAGTCTTCTTCATCTGGGGAAGCTGAGAAAGCCACATTCCAAACTCGAGCTATTGAACCTCTGTAAATCTTCTCAACAGGAGGCAGTGATATTAAAACCTTACGTGAAGATGAAGCAAAAGGATTGAAAACATTGGTGAGATGAAGTTTGAGATCGTTAAGGTTCGACAGAGCCACCCATCCCTTCGACGACCCTATTTTTACCGACACATTTAGCTCCTTCCACAGAGTCTGCTTCGGTATCTTCATCGTCTTTTTTATCTTTTTTTTTATCTTCATCGTCTCTTGTTTACACGGATCTATAATATTTATATTGACCACTTTTTCACCGGAGGATTTCGCGAGGATCTCGTCTCTGAGCAACAGATACGGTCTCGCCGCCGTGGACAAGAACCGCAACTCACTAATTGACGATGAGAGGTGCTTAGAGATTCTCCGGCCGACGAGCTGAGACATTGTTCTTGTTTTAACAAAATCCTTTCTCCCAAATTATTCCTTTATAGTTAATGGTCGTTGACTTGTTCTAGTTAATTGCATGGATATGCTTATAATCTCTCTTTTTTTCGTCTTTTTTTTCATTCCGGTATATATATAAACTCGATATTAGCTTTATCGTTTACTTACCTACCCTTATCAATCTATCTTTTGTAAATTTAAAATATAATAAGTTTTTTTTAATTCTTTTTGTAGACCAAGGTTTAATAAGTTTTTCTATTCTTTTTCTATCTACTCATGCCATATAATATTTCATCAGCAATTTTGTTTATTTAATTTGATTCAAATAATTGTGTTATTCAATTTTACCATATTAAAGAGAGAAAAAAAAACATAGGATTATCCAAAGGAGTTAAAGAGCATGATGAATCGACAAGTGGCTATTTTACCAAAATAAAATACTAAGTGGTTGGTATACGCAAGTATGAACTCAGTTTATAATTTATTTGTTTTAACAAATATATATTATCACTAATTTATATGATTTCAAATTACGATCCAATACAATGTAAAATTTTAAATTTAATTTATGTTATGTGAATATATGGTGGAGTATTAATGAATTTTTCTTTTTTTTTCTTAAAAGAAAGGATACAACTCACTCTTTATATAACTTATGTGAAGTACACTCTTTATATAATACATGTGATATTCGACTTCAAACATGAGACACAGTCAAGATCAATATTTAAAAAAACATGGACCAACCAGATTATCACTTATATATATATATATATATTAACTTCAAAATTAAACCTTTTTTACAAAAACACTAAAAGAAAAACAAAATTACAAACACCAAGTTTTGTTTAACCAGCCACCCTTATAGAGGCCCCATTTCATCCTATATATAACTCTTAACCCCCCCCAAAACTTTCTCGAAGTTATAATTTGGCCCCATAAGTTAAATATCGCCCTCAAAAAAAGTAGCTCTTAACTCTTAAACTACTCCTTCATATCCTATATCTGTTATTCCTCTCGGCAACAACAGCAAGGAGCCTTGTGACACCTTGTGTCCACATTTCATACTCTCTCTGGCTCTTGCACTCAAATTCTACAATCCCTCGCGGAACCGTCTTTAACCCAAAGTATCTCAAATCCTCTCCTCCTTCCAGCAAATGGCGGCCTGGCCAAGCTTGAACGTTTTTTATCACATCAACAACAACATCTGAAGTAATTTCCAAGAAGAAAACAAAAAGATTAGGCAAAAAAAATATTAAGGGAGAATGTAACATAAAAGTCTTCATATTTACATTCAAAAGAAAGAACAACAACAACAAAGTTAAAAATGGAGTCTCCTTTTGTTTTGATCCTTTGTTCACTTTAGTCCCAAAACCCTTTTGCTTTTCTTTTTTTCCTTTTCTTCTCAAATCCCCAAGTTCAAAGTAGACCCACATCAAAGTTTTGAATTCTCTTATTGACATAGTAAATAGTGACAAGATAAAGCTTTCAACTTTAGTTATGTCACATCACTACTATGAGAATATCAAACAAATTCTTCGTCTTTGAAATGATTAGAATCTTCAATTAATTAGCTATATTGACAATTGTATCCAGTATGAATAACAAGAGTAAATATCTCTTACTTTTGTTCTTCTTTGTGAAGGTCCTTCCAACATGCTTACTCTTCATCTTCAACATAACCTTCATGTTCAATAACCAAATCAAAACCATAAGAATGATACCAAGTAATGGTTTTAATCAATCAGATACTAAAGAAGATCACATGACATTCATCATTCATAAAATTGGTTTTTTTTTTTAATACTTATTTTCTCTTTTGCTTTCTCTTCTTTTCTTGGTCTCTGAAAACTCTTTTTCATGTCCTTTTTTTGTATTCTTTTAACAATATCACACTCATTTAAGTGATATAAAAAGTTGTCACTGATCCACCAATAATGTATATCTCTCTTAAATCTTTTTTTACCTCTCTTTAAAGTTCATCAGATCACTGATATCATTTCTCAAGAAAAAGATTGAAGAAACACTCGAGAGTCGAGACACATGATAAAGAAAGAATCTTACTTGATTTAGTCTGTTTATGTAAACAGAGACAACTTTCCAGTGAAGATCACCTGCCAAAACCATAACATTAGTTTTTAGAAAAATGCTCCAAGAAACAAACTCTCACTTGAAACCAAAACAAGAGAAACACTACTAATAGATTAGCGTTTTTACCTTTGCGGGTGCGTTTAAGAAGTTGACAACCTCGAGCGAGCCATTCTCTGTTGCAATGTCCCAAGAAATTATCTTCAGCTAGAAATTCACCACTATGGCTGCTGCTAGAGCTGCCATTACTACGGTTACCACCACTATTAACATTGCTACAACCTCCAGGATTGATTGCTTTATCCATTGGTATAACTGAAGCAATGTTCCACACTTCCTTCATCGCCCTCGCCTTCAATGTAGCCACCCCTCTTAACGCTACACCAGAAACATTCAACTTAAAACAACATGATTTCACTAGAAACATATTTCAAATTCTGAATCAAACTCTAACAATGGTGCGAAAATATTTGTAAAGTGCGTAACTGATTATTTAGTATAACCCTTATAGAATCATGTTCGAAACTGACTAGTCCACAAGGAAATTTATCAATTTCTGATCATTTTTAAAGCTTTGAGTTGAATTCAAAATGTCAATGAACTGAGAAGTTAAAATTTAGAAAGAACCTGTGGCTGCTCCGGCGGTTAACGTCATGATATCACAGGCAGATCGGACATTGACGGCGGAACTAACAACGGAAGCTAAATGATCCCTCTCAGCTCCCATCACCTCCGCTGCTTCCACGCATTGAGCAGCTACAAGTGTTGCAGCAGAAGCCACTGCCATATCCGTTTTAGCCATGTTCTCATCTTTTCCACAGCTCGATGAAGCAGCGGTTGCAGCCGCTATTGCAGCCACCGCGGCTGCTACTCCCGCTACCGAGACAGCGGCATGGATTTGAGCGTTTTGAGCTCTCAACTCTTCTTTCTTTTTCTCCCTCCGATCTTTTAACCACCGACCAACCGTTTTGGACTGTGTGGTTGTTGCCGTGATAGGTCCTGGAGTTATCACCGTTGAACGGAACTGAGAGTCGAAGTTGTTATTTACGCCGTAAAATTGCTGCAATAAATTTGCATTAATAAAATCAAATTCAAGATCATAACAAAGTCTAAATTTGGTTATTCAATTAAATTTACCTAAAAACAGATAAGACAAATGAAGCAAAATCCATAAGGAAATACTTCAACAATTTAATAAACAAAAATCTAATGCTTTTATATTTAAATACTTCAATTTAATAATCAAAAACGGTAGATTTATATGACCAAGGTAATGGTGAGAAAAAAGACACAATTATTAAATTAATTAAACACGGATTATGAGATTTTAAAAGACACAAATATAATGAGAATGTTTTTAACCTTAATGTCATTGTCTTCATGCGGCGAAATCGGAGGACTGTCGGAACCGTTGAGAGGACCGCTGCTATGAGAAAGCCGACCAGATGTTCGTGGCGACACTTCCTGCTGCAAAATTACAAAATTAAAGTATCAGCATTAAGAAGAAGACAAAGCAAGAACAGTGAAATTGTTTGCTTTTTGACTTCAAGAAAACTACAAAATTTTGTGATTATGTATAGGGCCCATGAGAGCGAGAGTGTTTTAGGAAATCATATCGATTTATTAAGGAAGATATATGATTACAAATTATTGCGCATGAAGTTCCAACTCACAGATAGATTCATGATTAAATGATACCCAAGAAAAAAAAATGTGATCTTTAGACCAAAATCGTACTTTACTAATGAAATTATGAAATTGTAATGACCCATTTGGAAATTTCGATGAAATTGAGTAACACATAAAGGTCAAATTGTAGAAATTAAGAGAATCGGGACAAAAACGAAACAGAACAAAATGTCTTTTTGTTTGTAAATAAATGCTCTGTTTTTGAGAATTTAATGATGCCGAAGGAAAAAAAATTGTAATCTTTCAACCAAATTCTATCAAACAATGAAATTGTAATTAATTTGAAAATTTCGATGAAATGAAGTACAAATAAGGTCAAAATTGTAGAAATTAAAGAGAATCAGGACAAAAAAAAAAAAACATTAAATTTTTTTTTTTTTGTCTGAAAATGCTCTGTTTTTAAGAAATAAGAGAGCGTTATAAAACCAACTCACAGATTGTGACAAAATACGATCCATGACCATCTGAGAAGTCTCGGAGGAAGCAAAGGAGAAAGGGTTTCCGGAGACTAAACCGTTCTCCTCCGTCTCTGTCTCGCCGGCGGCGATGGGCTGTTCCTCTTCGAGAATGACGGTGTTGTCGCTTGTGGTCTTCGAGAGGAGATGTTGAGAAGGAGTGAGAGCTTTAGAGACCTCGTGAGCTGAGATGCTCCATGAGCGAGATAGAAACTCCATCGGCTCTAGAGGCGTCTCCGGTGGTCGGAAAACTGGATCGGATCGCCATAATGCAAGCTTTGTTTTTTCCATTTTACAAAGAGAGAGAGACAGAGAGATTTGGGGTTTAATTGAAGAATGGAAGAGAAAGATGTGACTGGCTGCGATATGTAGAGTGTGACAACGAGAGTAATATGTATCAGTCACACTGCTTTTTCCTCTTCTGCTTCAGTGATTTGCTTTACTCTCTCTTAAAAAGAAAATTTGTTATTTAAAAGGTATACTAAATAATAAATAATGAGTTTTACATCAATTAATGAAATCATATCTCAATTAATTAATTTTATCATAAATCATTATGCAAAATTTAATGCTTACCGTTAATTAACTAAACTATTTACTGGAAACTTTTCAAAAAATCATCTAATAAAAAGGAACAAAAGTTTTTCTTACTATTAAAATTTCGAATGAATGCAACATATGGGGCTGACAACACTATATGCGGATTAAACCATTACTTTTATCATTCATAAGTTATAGTACAGACGAAAAAAAACAAAAAAAAACCGCTGTCGATCAATTGGTATCTGCTTTTACAAAGAAATAAAGTAAGATCGATACGAACTATAGACCGCTCTAAAAAAGAGATGGTTGAGTCCGTCAATAGTTTAGTAAAAAAATGAATAGAAATTATAATTGAAGGAGGCTCTGACTTCTATCTTAAAAGAGTGATAAATAGAAAAGAAAAAAGACATAAATGAGAAAGGGGACCTGAGTGCTCGGGCTTCTCTTATGAGTGATGATGAGTGGCCTGCAAAATGTGGCAACTCATTATTGAAATATTGGCAGAGAAAGGTTTAACGAATTTCGATCATCCATTGATCTTTGTTAATATTAAATGAATTGTGATATTTGTTAAGACTACTGGTTAAGACCATGCTTTGGTTCAATGCTTTAAATATATGGTTCATGATAGAAAAAAGCTAAATGTGATTTTAGTCAACTATATGATTTTATTTGATAAGGAAGTTCATGAGTATAAATATACATTCATTGGTTAAAAAATAAACAGTACAAAGTTTAATGACTTCGTCAGTTAGATTATGTTTTAATCTGATAAAAAAAAGGTTGTCATCAAATTAAATCCGATGGATGAAAATCTATCAAATCCAAAGTTATACGTTAGAGTTAGACCTTGATTTTTCAGACTAACGGATTTGGCGTTACAATATAACAAACGAAGAATATAAAACAAAAGGTAAAGAAATGCGTTACAGTTTGCAAACTAGCTAGAAATATATTAAAAAAGAAAAAAAGGAGAGAATTTTTCTCGTGATACTATTTGACAAACAATTAACCATAAAATAGCTAACCAATAACTAAACTGAATCTTATGAACCTAAATTATTAACCCCCTGAACACAATTGGTTTCTTTTGTTTACTATCAGGTTTTTGTTTTGGTGCTTCACACGGAAATAGCATGATCCAATCTCACATGGCTCCCATCAACGGCATAGGATGGTCCTACAAATTCTGCTTCTGAACCTGATGATGGGTCTGGACTCTGGACCGAAGAGCTAACAGAAATGGTACGAGAGTACACGTGGTTGATACAGAGTGGTGGTGTAGGGTAGTCGACAAAAGGATATAACCTCAGCAGAATTTGTCTCATTTGGTTTGAGAGAGTAGAATTCTTGATGTGGATAATATTGATGTACTTCTGCTCTAGCAACTCACCCTTTTCGTATTTCACGATTTTATCATCTTAATCGTTTTATATCATCTTTAGAAAATATAAAAAAATTATGTCAATCGTTATTTGTTATCGTTTTTAAGATTGCAACTTCATAGGATACACTATTTTAGTTCTCATTTCTTTCTCTCTTTTATAGGATCTGTTGGTTTATACACTTTGTTATATCTTTCATAGAATATCCGGAGTACACCAAACATATTTTTAAAGAAGAGATAAAACGCACAAAAATCCAAGTGTATAATCGATTTGCAAGATATATATCATAAATCTTATTTTATGCATGATATATCACGTTAATCGTGATCACGTTATACGGTTGTCAAAACAAAAAAAATGTCACTATGAAGCTGGATCGGATTACAAACTCTTTGGGGCCGCTTGATGGGCCAGACCTTGGGTGAAACCCATTTTTTTTTTTTTTTGAAGAATATATATCTGATTTATTAAAAAGACATGACCTTTAGAGAATTGTTAGATAAGTGAAATAGACTATTATTTGGTTGATAGATGCCTAGATGGCATGCGTTGATGTATCTCATCACATAAAAGTTCGACATGTATCCACTCTATGTCCGTAAGAGCACCTCCATTGGGTATTTACATAGATCTCACAAAAATATTTTACTAGATCAAAAAAATATTTTACTAGATCAAAATATATATTAATATTAAAATAAGTGGGTATCTCAAATTGTTAAAAAATTTACACCAAAATTTCTCATTTAAGATATTTAAGGGGGAAATTCTCAATAATTTGAGATACACACATTAAATATTAATATTTTTATGTTTACATTTGTTGAGATATTTTCAATGATAGAGATGCTTTAAAATCTTTTTTTTTTTTTAACATCTGGGAATATATTACTTGATAAACGATTACACATTACACCTTTTAAAAAAACAAAGGCTAAACCGATTGGTGAAAACTAAATCACACAGAACCTCCAAAAAAATAACTTAAACAGAAGCCAAAAAGTTAATCAAACTAACTAGACCTAACTAAGCAGAGATCAAAGATCTCTCATACTCAAAATGCTCTTCATAGGATTGCATTTTGGAGAGATTAGATGCACTTTGAGTTATGATATACGCTCCTCTGTTAGAGATGTGATGCTTCTACATGAATTTTCACGCAATCATTCTCTCCAAAGAACACAAAATTTCTTCTCTTTGAAAGGAAAATGAGGGCCAATCAAAATCCATCGTTTCTTTCTTCTTCTTTTTTTTATTTTTTTTATTATTTGTACATTCCAACCATCATTTCTTCTGTTTCTCTTTTTTTGTTTGTTATTTTTATTTCTAAAATATCTCTAACAAATCATATCTTGGTCAAAGATTTATTTTAATTAGTTGATTAATTCAAACAAATTCAAATAATTATTTTTATATTTTAAAAATATTTTAAAAGTATTACGTAACAAAAATAATATATTACATCTCAAAAATAATTTTTTTAATTCTTACTAATTATTGAATTTGTAATAAGTATTATTATCATTAGTTTGAAATAAATTTATTTTTAATAATATATATTTCAACTAAACATCATAAAAGTTACCACATAAATTTACTACAACTCAAGTTTAATACAACATAATTTTTACTGCAAGTTACATCAAATTATAATGTATATTGTAACTCAAATTTAATACTACATGTTACCCGTGGGAGTGGATATGTTAACACAAATTTGTTGTTTGGTCAAATCAAATTAGTAGCCAAAACCAAAAATGAGAAAGCAAATTTCTAACTACGCTAATAAGAAGTCCAAGTCATAATCTAATTGGATCACATGGGTCAATTGGAAATTTGGAAATCACATGGATTGCTCCTTATAAAAGGGACTGCCTCATGTGAGACACATTAAAGTAATAAAAACCTGAGAAGGTGTCTTACGTACGGTGAAACAAAACCTAGAGCTGTCTTAGGAGAGAAATAAATCTTAGATCCAAAGAGAGAAATGCAATATTTCATGGCCTGGTTGGTGTTTTTTTTTCTTGTTGGTTACTTGTTTATTTGTATAACATATTATATTAAAATAAAATAAAAATAGAACTTCGCATAACATGAATTCCACACAAGTGCCAGTATATAAATGGCGCTTGTACGAGGTTTAGGCCACAACACACAAGTTTTTAAACTCTACAACCAAATTAAATTATCCTCATATTGTTGTCATAGCTTGCCAAGAGAATAACTTTGTGAACCAAATTACCGAATTGTACGACCAAATCTCGAAACTCGAGAGAGCTTGAAACCTTCCAAGGAACTCGATGCTTTATTCGGACAGGTCATGACCATGTGCTTGCCCACGGACACAAACCTGGACGTCACAAAGATGAGCCATGAAGTCCAAGACATGACATGAGATCCAATCTACGTGGTGAAGCCGTTGGATATTTAGAGCAACACTACTCCACGATATGGGGATCTCTCGAAGACAACCCACTTCACCACATAGATCTCTTCCCTACCTACACCAACAACCTAAACCTAAGCAAACTCGAGTTCGATCTTCTCACGCAACACACGACTCAAGTCCCGACCAAGATTAGATCGCATTTGTGGCTCGGGTCCGATGCCCATCTCGTCCATCATCTTGGCTAAGTTCCACAACTTTGACATCGACCCTCAGGCCAACTCTCTCGCCTCCCGTCTTGTCTCACGCGACCCCGACCCTCCCATCGCATGATCTTTCACACAGCGGACTTACTCAACATGACCGCAGATATTTTAAGTGATTACGACGTCGTTTTCTTGGCCGCTCTTGTTGGAATAGATAAAGAGGGAAAGGTTAAAGCCATTGAGCACTTGGAGAAGCACATGGCTCCTGGATCACTTCTCATGCTTAGGAGTGGTCATGGCCTTAGAGCTTTCTTATATCACATCATTGATCCTTGTGATCTTAAAGGTTAATTCGAGGCACCCGATGACCAATGAATTTGTTAACTCGGTTGTGATCGCACGCAAGCTCCGTGGTCAAACCACGAGCGGGATGAATAATGGGTCGTAGCGGCCAGATCTATGCAGCTGCTCCAATATCTACAAGGCTAATTATGAATAAAGCTGGAGGTGTATGTGTGTACGCCGTATTTATTTTGTTGTTTTCATTTTATGTCTCTATGTGGTGTGTGTGTACGCTTTTAATGAACATTTTTATATGCAACTTCTATTCTATAGAAATATTCAAACCGAACCGAATTCCTACTCATCCAAACCGAACCGGAATTTCCGGTTTAATTTTGGTACCTGAAAACGAAATATCGAATCAAACCGATTCGTTCCAATGTTCAAACCTATAATTATATATGAACTGGCCAATATTATAAGAACAATAAAATATATGGATATATAACACCACTGTGAAATTTAGGGTATTATGTAGTTTTTAAGTTTTAATTTAAAAATGTGGTAGTTTTTTAGGTAATTTAAGTTTTAGGAGAGAGATAGAGGCAATAAAAAATATCTCCTTCTATTTTTTTTTTAAATAATCCTAAAAACTATCCATTTTCTAAATAAAAACTTAAAACTACCTAAATCTCTAATAAAAACTACATAATTTACTAACTAACCCTTATAAATTCGATAGCTAAAAGACTTTGAGTATGTCCTATTTGAAGATTTTGTTATGTAATAATTAAAAGTAACTATATTATTTGAAGATTATTGTTATTATATATTTATTATACTTATTATTAAATATAATTTTTATTTTTATTTTTATCTTGATTTAGAAAATTATGTGTAGTTTTATCTCTATATAAATATATCGATGTATTTTGCAATATTATATATTGTGATGAAAGTCAATAATAATTCTTCCATAACATCTTTGTGTTTTTACTGCCATCAATTGAAAATATGCCATGGGTTACGGTTCTCTACTAGTAATCCATGTTTGGTGGTCTGACACACAACAAAATACATCCTAAAGCTGAAAACGTTATAAGTTTTCTTAGTATTTGTTTGAAAATTTGTCGTGACATTTTTAAATCCCTTCAAATTTCTTTTAATAAAGTGTACAAAATTGATAAATAAGTAACTCATTTTTTTTCCACAACCAAGTGGAGACAATATCAATATACTTGTAATATCAATGATTGTGATCTCACTATGAATCTTTGGTAGTTAGTCGGAGATTGTGATAAACGTTTGACCTAGCCAGCCATCGAACTCGAATTTGAAGAAATCTTTAGTAACAACATATATTAAAAGTAATCTCAAGTGGCCGGGAAAAATAACAAATAATCTAAATGATAGTCGCGTATACGTTGTACATACGTATATATGGAAGTCATTTTTAGCTACACGCCAACTCTCAAAATAATTTGAGTGCATGAACATTACGATCCTCAGGTGATTTAATCATTTAATCATGTGATTTAACGTAAACTAAATTAATTATATAACTTTTTAAAATCTTTTGCGGAGTTCTTAACATAGATCACAACATTAATTAAAGACATCTAGTCTTAAAGACCAACAAGTTGTCTTACAATTAAAGTTTATAAATATGCAAGGGGGAGATTTTTTTTGTCCCAATCCACAGTTTTCAACATTTGGTTTGTACTTTCATGCTTTTTAGGAAAATTAATATTATAATTTGATAATAATGGTCTAAAAAGTTTACTAAACCGTGTTTCTGGTGGTAATTAACAAGTAACAACCATCCGATTATATTACGTACTAAATGCGCCCTATGAAACTATGAGTTTATATATTACATAAATGTGCTGGATCGTGTTAACGGAGTACCTTAAGTTTCGAAGAAAAAGGCAATTGTCGTAGAACTACTTATTATGTAATTAAGAGCCTATTTGACCTTCGTGTAATGTTCAACTTTACTACTAACACATGTAGCTCAAGAATTCACTGCTCATGTCCCAATATTGTCATTAATGGTTATCTAGGAGTTACAATATTTTTTGGCTTTACATAATATTTCAAACACGACTTACTTTATCTTATATATTTTCTTTCTCTAAACTAGCTTTATTAGTTTTACAACAAAAAGGTTATAATAAAACAAGCCGTGAAAGCTGTAAGATCCGTCGCGGCCAACAGCAGTCAGTGTGACCAAATTTATACATTTGCGCATGTTCTAAACTTGGGGTCGTATCTTTGTAATATATATCCAGAAAACTCAAAAAAAAAAAAAAAAAAAAAAAAAAAAAAAAAAAAAAACACAAGAAAATGAATTCTAATTTATATAAATAGTTCCAATTACGCCAAACAAAACAAAAAAGTTCCAATGTGTTTACTTGCCTAATCCTTTCGTTCTTTATTATTTTTTTGGTCAACTCATAAAATTGACCAAATTTGAATTTGATGGTAACACATTAACAACACTAATACATACGTTCAATTCTTGTTTATAACTAGCACAATATTTAAAAGCACAAGTTTACAATTGGGTTTCGGGTGAATTTGTTTTTGTTTTACCTACCTATAAGGCTATAATATTGTTATTTTAAATATAAATTAGGATATGTGTTATATAACCCTCATATTTGACCATTGGAAGTGTTTATATTTTTATCCAATTTGATTTCTTAAAGAAGTCGGATTGGTACAAGGATTAGACCATGTAAACTGTAGATGCATGATTAAGGATCAAAGAACATTCTTTGCTAATTCTGACCTTCTCTACCTAACCAACGAAAGTCAAAATCAATGCTCCCCTGTCTCCCATTATTTTCTATATGTCCTTTTTAAAAAACAACATCACATTTGAAATAATCATCCTTATAAAATATTAATAAAACACACTAAAAATAAAGATTGACTCTTCAAGAACCATTCTCATCTACAATTATTTTTCCTAAATCAAAAGGAAGTGGTTACACCCGTTCGTATACATATACAACCTTATAGCCATCCCATTTCCAAACACACAAAAACCATACCTTAAAAATCTCTCATCATCATCACTCATGAGAGGAGAAACCTTCTTCTTCCAATGGAGGTTCTTGACCTTTGGTTTCACCCTCTTCGTCCTCCTCTTTCCTCAAGCTTCCTCCACCTACAATACTCCTCCGATCAACCCATGCTACGCACATGATCCTTGGCTTCCTCCGATCACAAACCCAAGGCTCTTAAAAGCTTATGCAGCTCTTCAAGCTTGGAAATACACCATAACTTCAGACCCAAACGGCTTCACTTCAAACTGGTGTGGTCCTAATGTTTGTAACTACACAGGCGTGTTCTGTGCACCGGCTCTAGATAACCCTTATGTCTTAACCGTCGCTGGTATAGACTTAAACCGGGCTAATATAGCTGGTTATCTCCCGGTAGAACTCGGTCTCTTAACCGATCTTGCCTTATTCCATCTCAATTCCAACCGTTTCCAAGGTCAACTTCCCAAAACTTTAAATTGTCTCAAGCTTCTTCACGAGCTTGACGTCAGCAACAATAAACTCTCCGGCGAGTTTCCTTCTGTGATCTTCTCTTTGCCTTCTTTGAAGTTTCTCGACATTAGGTTCAATGAGTTTCAAGGCGATGTTCCTAACCAACTCTTTGACCTAAACCTCGACGCTCTCTTCATTAACAACAATAAATTCCAGTTTAGGATACCGGAGAACATCGGAAACTCTCCGGTTTCGGTTCTTGTCTTGGCCAACAACGATCTCCGAGGATCTTGTGTACCTCCGAGTTTCTACAAAATGGGGAAAACTTTGCACGAGGTTATTCTCACGAATTCACAGCTAACCGGTTGTATAAACCGGGAAATCGGTTTGCTAAACCAGTTGACGGTTTTCGACGTGAGTTTTAACAACTTGGTTGGTTCTTTGCCAGAGACGATGGGTGATATGAAGAGCTTGGAGCAGTTGAATGTTGCGCATAACAAACTCTCCGGTTACATTCCGGAGAGTATCTGCCGATTGCCGAGACTTGAGAACTTCACTTACTCATATAACTTCTTCTCCGGCGAGCCACCGGTTTGTCTAAGGCTTCAAGAGTTTGATGATCGTCGAAACTGTATACCTTTTAGGCCAATGCAACGGTCTCTCGCTGAATGCAAATCTTCTTCTTCTTATCCTACTGATTGTGCTTCCTTCGGCTGCTCTCCACCTAGTCCACCGCCACCACCACCACCACCTCCTCCTC
>VBRH01000647.1:27673-48075 GCA_014578085.1 Cardamine resedifolia | reverse complement strand
TCCGCCTCCTCCACCACCATATGTATATCCTTCGCCACCACCACCACCAACATATGTATATCATTCGCCACCACCACCATATGTTTATCATTCGCCACCACCACCACCACCATATGTTTATCCTACGCCACCACCACCGCCAGCATATGTATATCCTTCGCCTCCACCACCGTCATCGCCACCACCAACATATGTGTATCCACCACCTCCATGTACTGATCTTCCACCGCCGGTGCATTACTAAGGCTTCTTTTGACGGTATGGTATGTGATAGTTGAAACTGCCATCTGTTTGAATCTACGTAATGTAACGCAAGTGTTCACTAAATTGTTCTCGTTTCACGATTTATTTTCTTTTAAATTAATTCTCAAAATGTTGAATGAGCATTAACTGTTTGAGTAATAAAAAAAAATCCTAGTAAAATGAAAACTAAGAGGGGGATATGTGTTAAATTATCCCTTGACGGATATAATTAAATTTTCAATTCAAAATACAAATAGTGATTTATAAATTCAAATGCTAAATTCGTAAAACCATCACGAGTTTCCAATATATAATCATTTTTTTCCACATTTCCGTCAACGTTGTGGGCCTGTGGCATCTAATTAAAGTACAGTAGTACTAAATTAGATGGAATTAATTAACATGTGCTTTCATTTTCATCTCACAAGCAAGTAAATCATATTTGGGAAACGTGCCCATAGTTGACAAAAGTTTGTAGAACCGTGTTTCTGGTGAAATCAGTAACAACCATTTGAGTAGATTATAAAAAAAATCATTTGCTACACAACTCGAGACTAATAACCAAATTTACAAACGAGACTTCTTTATTGGGCTTGGGACAACACTTTGTGATTGGTTTGGGCTAAGCAACGGAAGCCCAATAATCCAGCTAACCACCTTGGTATCCGGAGCCGGTTCAGAATAAACCGTAGGTAAAGAAGTGAGCTTCAAGGAGACAAAACTGGTGCAGACTGCGAAGTTGATGTGTGTCGTTACCAAACCGACAATACGACCTTTAAACCATGACACTTCACCATCGATCGTTAAAACATTGACCATTCACCCACCGCTTATATATATATACTCTTCACAATATACACATTACCTTCCTATGTGGCTTCATCATATTAATTAATATATGTACATTTGTTTATAATCATTATAGGATTGTAATACATCATGCATTGGCCCCATGAGGTCGAATATACATAATCTTTCTGCCTTCTTTCTTTTCTTGTAATAAGAGTACTTTACAGAATGATAGAGTTGCAAGTGTTGGGTTGGGGGCATTCTTTTACCAACCAAAAAGAAAACAAAAAACAAAATATTTTTGCTTATAACATATGACACTTTGAAGACATCTCACCTTTTTATTCTTTCAGGTGACTCTCCTTTTTCTTTTTTTCCTTTTGTTTTAGGAGATTTTGATGACCCATTCGTTATCCCTTTTGTGATTTTGAAGATACTGTTATTATTGTTTGTTGGTGGGCTTATAATGTGCGTGCAAAAGAAAATCCGAGTTTAGAAAGTTGGGTTACATCGTTATTTATATATGGGGTAGGTTTGGACCACATGCATCGTTATTTATATACTAGAGTGTATTTTTAAACATCTATTATCAACAGAAAATAATAATCTATCAAGCTGTATATCTTCTATATAGTCAATCAATCCTTTGAATTTCTTTTAATACAAATTCATTTTTTAAGATTTGGTAAGAAGTTTTCCGCAACCTTACTAAAACGTCCGAGCCGAAACCCAAGTACTGTAGCTACGCGCATATTACATGACTTTGTTGTGAGCTTACACCATTGGTCCTAGAAGCAATGCCATTTTGCCATCACACACGGATTTACAGTTTTTTTTTTTTTTCCACAGTTGACACATGTATATATTTTAGATTTTTTGTTACTATATATAGCTAAGCGAATTAATTTGTTGCATTCCCATGTATTTATAACACACGATATATATCAACATCAAGTTTGTGGATTGGCTTCTAAGAATAAAATGACGTGGCATTAATTTTACTAACATGGCATGTTTTACATTTTGTGGCAATCAAACAACTATAGGAATTTAACGAAAAAACCTTTCAATTTTGTCTCCATCCATTATTAAATCTTCAACTATTTGTTTAGTAAAAAATTCACTCAACTATAATATTTTAATATATTTGACTCTTCGGTAAAAAAATTTCGTTTACGGTGATGAAAAGTTATTTTCAATGACATAAACGTCAAGACATTTTTTGAAAAAAAATATGTTCAACAACTTGAATTATTGTTTTGTATCTTTTATTTGTTTTACGTCTTCTAAACACTAAACTAAATTATTTAAAATCCACAATGAAATCACAAAACCGAAACCTTCAATTTCCAATTCGAGATTTTTACATGCACTTCATATTTTTTTCATTAATAATTTTATTGTTTCTATAAAAAATACAAACGCCTCGACGTTTATGTCTAGGGCTGTCAATTAGGGTTAAAAAATATGCGAGTAATCTAAATCCGCACCGCTATGGGGCGGGTAAGGATTTATGTTTTGATTGCCCAAAAAAAACGGACATTGTGGGTTGATCCGCCATGGTCTATGGTATTTGTTGGACAAACTCGCATGGATTGCGGATTAACCCGTGGGTTAGATAATAGTAAATAATCTAATACTATTTTTAGGACTAATCAATATAATTTAACATTTAATGTTAATATGTTTTGATACTGTTTTTTTGTTTATCATGGATATGAGATGAATTTATATTTTATCGATGAATTTACATTATAAAGCTTTATTTTTTATTATTAACTTAATTTTAAATTTCGCGGTCTGATCTGCTAAACCCGCAGTTATAGTGCAGAACGGGTTAGAGATTAATTTAGAATATGCGGGTTATGGCAGACAGACCCGCCAAAAACAGCAAAGTAACTCAACCCGCAGTGGGGCAGATAAAACGGGGCGGGTTATCCAGCTATGACACACCTATTTATATCATTGAAAACAATATTTCATCACCGTATACGAAAAATTTTAGAGGGTCAAATCTGTTTATAGATCATAGTTGATGGGATTTTTTACCAAAAAAATAGTTGAGGGTTTAAAAATAGATGAGATCAAAGTTGATGAGTTTTTTCATTAAATTCCCAATCTATCATCGTTATTTGTTTTAAGCATATGACGAATTATTTTGTATTTTAGATATTAAAGATCAGCTATATATGTCGTTGAAAAAAAGAATGTGACTTTTTTTCTCAGAATTATAAGCAATATTTAAATTTAATTACAAATGGTTTATATAATTTCAGATTTTAGAAAATAAAAGAAACCGAAAGTTACCACTCTAAAATTATTTCTTTCACTTAAATCTCCAAAAATATAAAGTGGAACTTTCATCTAAGGTCTTCTTCTTTTGTCTATTTCGTAACAAATTGACGAATAATTTCTGCTTAGCCAATATATGCATCAATTAATTAGTATATAAGCAAATACATTGCCATTGTTTTAAGCGACAACATTTTACTGATTACTGTTTATTCTTAAGAAACCGTTTTCCACCATTGAATGGAGACGAACACACGCAGCAAAACGTGAAGGACCGGTTATCATTATGCGATGAAACTTCGCTTTGTAATTAGTAATTAAAGAAATTGGAAACATTAGATAAACCTTTGCTTATTTGATCGGCTACTCCTTCACTTATGGATTAATTAAGAATAATATCAAAAGCTAATACACGTGAACAACACGAAATATAGAGTTCTTCAACGTGTCTCTTTTTTTTATAAAGTGGCGTGGTTTAAATTTTTTATTAAAATAGTACGCTATATATTAATATATAAGAAAATAATTAGTTAGATGGAAAATTGCATTCTAAAATTATCATTGACATGTTAATATTTAAACAGAGATGTCGGTTACATTTGTTGATGAGTTTCTCTTCATTTTTTCTTCTTTGGTCAACTTCTCTAATTTGTTTTTCATACGCACTCATTTTAGTTAAAATAGTACGTCATATTTAACAAAGATATTTCAAATATAAAAAGAAAGGTAATTATATTTTTAAAGGGTTGATTTCCATGATTATTATCGCCATGCTAATATATAAATTATCGGTCACAATTTTTCTTTTACCAAAAGTAATTATTTCTTGTAGGCATCAATTTTAATTATGCTATTTCAGAACATATCTCATGGGGTCACAAGGTGTGGAATGATTGTACTCTTTCCAAATTTATAAAATAACAAACAATATTTTAGTAGAAATCTTTTCATGGATCCAATCAAGAGGGATTCTAGTAAACGTTATAGAAGACTTTATTTTAACTTTTTAACTCCAGTAATTAAGATGTAAAATCAACATTTGGACGAATTTCTATATCAAATCATGTATACTTCTGCTTAAGTATGAATTATATTAAATTTAATAACCAATTTAACTAACATCCAATTAGAAACAGAAATAATTTACAACTGCCTAAACAAGAAATCTCCAACAAAAGAATAAACACCTTCCTAAAAATACCAACTAAAAGTTCTAAAACTAGATTTTCTAATATTTATGTAGATATTTTGATTTTTCTGTCCTACAGTCAAAATCAGCAGAAGTAGGACAGATTAAAGGACCTACCTTTTGTAAAAACCAAGAAAAACATGTATTTTTAGCAAAGGGCAGATTTGTCATTTTATTATGTTCATGATTCAGATCTAAATTTCAACCTACATTAATGTCACCTAATTTTGCACAAATCACTAGACAGCCACAAACTATAATCCGCTATTACAGAAGTCAGTAGAAAGAAAAAAAAAACAAGAAAATTTGATTTGATAGAGAAAATAATTTTACTATAGTAGTATAAATTTAGATAATCTAATGTAGCTTCGTTTTTCTAAAAACTTTCAAATTTGAAAATAATAACAACCATTGACACAATCCCCAAACCTCGGATTAAGATAAAAAAACAAAAAAAAAAAAATAACAAGTTTTTACGAGGGATTAATCACAAACAACGACCGTATCATTTTCCATTAATTGCATTGATTACACCAATTTAAAAAAAAAAAAATTCCATACCCGTTGTTTAATTGCATTGACCCTAATCAATTCTCATTCAACGTTACATTTCCAAAACAAAAACCATTATTAAGTTAACAAAAGCAAGAAAAAAGGCAAGATAACAATTTAATACAAAAATAAATAAATAAGTAAAAAAGAAGAAAAAATTACTGTTGTGCCTCAAATCATTCTCATCTTTTAGTTTTGTCGCAAAAAGAGTTCCAAATCTGAAAGAATATAATTGCAGAGAGAGAGAAAGAAAGAGCTGTTTGGAGTGTGAACTTAGAGAAGACAATGAGATGACTTTCACTATCATTTTGCAGCCATTCTCTTAATTTCTTCGGTATGTTTCCTTCTCTTAATGATAATAATCATCTCTCTCGTCTCACATTTTTCGTATCAGAATTTGTTTTTCTTCTTCTTCTTCTATCTTTGTTGTTCTGACACTTCACTTGCAAGAGACTTTTGAGTTCTTCGTTGTTTGTTTGGTCTCATTTCTGATTTTTTACATTTGGATCCAATCTACTTAACGAGTCTCTGAGTTTGCTTGAAGAAAGATTCATTTTTACAGTTTCTGTATGTACCCATTTGCTCTATTCTTTGATCTGAAAAAAAAAACTTGACAAGTTTGACATTTTTTGGTCCTTCTTTGGTGTCTCTTGCTCCACTTTCTTCTAAAGCCTGAGTTAGAGTTTGAGGTTTACTCTTTCTAGTAGTGTAATTAAATCATTTGTTAGTTTATTTGAAATGGTTTTTGTGTGATTAGAACTGTCTTCAGTTATTCATTTTAATTAAATCTGACAAACATTTCGATGTAACTGAGCTTTGATCCTATTTTTGTTTCTCTCAACAAACCCAAAAAGTTTTTTTTTTTGTTTTTTCTTGATTTCTAAGGGTTTGTATGTCCATTGTTATTAATTGTGAAAATTAATTTTGGTTTGCTTTCTCTGAAGATTACTGTTTTTTATTTCAGTATTTATCATCTAAGACCAGAAGAAGTAAAAGATCTAACCTTTGACACAAATCCAAAGGTTTGTTAGTGAAGCTTTAACAGCATTGTTGTTATGATTCCTCTAAATCTGAGTCTATTGTAGAATTGCTTATAGTATGGTGGCATTGTTTCAGTTTTTGTAGGAGAGAGTCTGAGACACAGAGACCAAAGAACTCTACAGCTTAAAATATCATTTAGTAGAGATTGATTCTGGCCTGGAATCCTTACCTTGGACTTGACCACCCTTGGGTGAAGTCTAGACCACTCTTTGTGCTTCTTGCAGCCGGTGTGATGGCTACTGTGTTGCACTCTGAGTCCAGGCGGTTATACTCCTGGTGGTGGGATAGTCACATCCCCAAAAACTCTAAATGGATTCAACAGAATCTTGCAGGTACATCTCTTTCTCTATCTCAATGTGCTGATGGTTTTGTTCTTTTGTCATCTCAAAGAACTGAATGTTTCATGGTGTAGATATGGATTCCAAAGTGAAGGCAATGATCAAACTGATCGAAGAAGATGCGGATTCTTTTGCAAGAAGAGCAGAGATGTATTACAAGAAACGTCCTGAGTTGATGAAACTTGTGGAAGAGTTTTATAGAGCTTATCGTGCGTTAGCAGAGAGGTACGATCATGCGACTGTGGAGCTTCGTCACGCGCATAAAACTATGGCTGAGGCGTTTCCTAACCAAGTGCCTTTTGATATGACTGAGGATTCTGCTTCTTCTTCTTGTTCTGAGCCGCGTACGCCTGAGAAAATGCCACCTGGGATCCAACCGTTTTATGACTCTGAAGACATGCAAAAGGACGGTGCCACGAGTAAAAGAGGGTTAAGTCAGCTGACTGAGTTCTTAGGAATTTCTGAAACAGAAGTTGAAAGCTTGAAGAGAACATTGGTTGAGCTTGGAGCTGAGAAGGAGGCTTTGAATCTTCAGTTTCAGTTGAGCTTGAACAAATTATCAAGACTGGAGAAAGACCTTGAGGATGCTCAAAAGGATGTTAATGGACTTGGTGAACGTGCTAGCAAAGCTGAGATTGAGACTAAGATACTTGCAGAAGCCCTTGCAAAGCTTGAAGCCGAGAGAGATGCTGCGCTTCTTCGGTATAATCAATCTATGGAGAAGATAATGGAATTGGAAGAATCGTTTGCTCATGCACAAAATGATGTTAAGGGGCTTACCAACCGAGCAGCTAAAGCAGAAACAGAAGCGCAGAGTCTGAAGCAAGAGCGTAGTAGATTGCATTCTGAGAAGGAGGCTGGCTTAGGACAATACAATCGATGCCTTGAGATGATATCTACTCTAGAAGAGAAGGTTAGAGAGGCCGAGGAGAATGCTCAGATGTTTAGTAATCAGTCTGCAAAAGCAGAAGATGAGATTAAAGGATTGAGACATGAACTTCTGAAGGTAAATGAAGTGAAGGATGGTTTGAGTCTTCGGTACCAGCAGTGTCTGGAAATTATATCTAAGCTAGAGAGAGAAGTTTCTCTTGCTCAAGACAATGCCAAAAGACTGAGTAGTGAAGTTCTAGCTGGAGCTGCAAAATTGAAGATTGTTGAGGACCAGTGTATTCTTTTGGAGAGCTCAAATGAAACTTTAAAGCTAGAAGCAGATGGTCTATCGCACAAATTAGCAGCTAAGGATGAAGAACTTTCTCAAAAGCAAAACGATCTTGAAAGGTTTCAAGCTTTAATCCAAGATGAGCATTCTCGGTTCTTAGAAATTGATGCCAGCCTTAAGAGTTTGGAAAGTTTGCATTCTCAGTCCCAAGAGGAACTAAAGGTTCTCACTTCAGAACTTCAAAGCAAGGTTGACATGTTGAGGGACTTAGAGACTCGTAATCTTAAGTTGGAAGGCGACATCTGCTCAGTTAAAGAAGAAAACCAAAACTTAAGCCAACTAAATGATTCTTCTATGATCTCCCTGCAGACTCAGAAATGCGAGATTTCTAGCTTGAAGGAGATAAAAGAAAAACTTGAGGAAGAAGTTGCAAGACAAATGAACCAAAGCAGTGTACTTCAAGATGAGATTTCTCGTCTGAAGGATGAAATTGACAGCTTGAATAGGAGATATCAAACCATAATGGAGCAAGTGAAACTCGCAGGATTGGATCCTGAATCCCTTGCTTGCTCTGTGAGGAAACTACAAGACGAGAACTCAAAGCTGAGTGAGTTGTGCAACAACCAAAGAGATGATAAAGATGCTCTTACTGAGAAGCTGCGTGAAATGGATAATATTCTAAGGAAGAATGTTGCTCTAGAGAAGATGCTTCTGGAATCAAACACCAAACTAGATGGTTCTAGGGAGAAGACAAAGGATCTGCAAGAAAGATGTGAGTCTTTAAGAGGAGAGAAATCTGAGTTTATTGCTGAGAGAGCTAACTTGCTTTCTCAATTGCAAATCATGACTGAGAATATGCAGAAGCTCTTGGAAAAGAACTCATTGTTGGAGACAGCTCTTTCTGGTGCAAACATTGAGCTTCAAGGTGCAAGGGAGAAATCAAAATGCTTTGAAGAATTCTTCCAGTTACTCAAAAACGATAAGGCCGAGCTTATAAAGGAAAAAGAATCTCTTATCTCTCAGTTAAATGCAGGTAAGGAGAAGCTAGGAGTTTTGGAGAAGAAATACACTGAACTGGAAGGAAGATATGCTGATCTACAGAGAGAAAAAAAGTTCAAGAATCTTCAAGTGGAAGAGTTAAGAGTTTCACTTGCCACTGAGAAGCAAGAGCGTGCTAGTTATGAAAGATCAACTGACACAAGATTGGCTGAGCTTCAGAATAACGTGAGCTTTCTTCGGGAAGAATGTCGCTCCAGGAAAAAGGAGTTTGAGGAAGAGCTTGACAAAGCTGTAAATGCCCAAGTTGAGATCTTCATATTGAAAAAGTTTATAGAAGACTTAGAGCAGAAGAATTTTTCTCTCTTGATTGAGTGCCAAAAATATGCCGAGGAATCAACATTTTCAGAGAAACTCATTGCGGAGCTGGAAAGCGAGAATCTTGAGCAACAGATGGAAGCGGAGTTCTTGGTGCGTGAGATTGACAACTTCAGGAGTGCAATCTATCAAGTGTTTAAGGCACTTCAACTTGAAGCAGATTGTAAGACAGTTGACCAGAAGGTTGCAAAAGAGAGAGTTCCCGTTTCACGTGTCTTGGGTGAGATTGATGAACTAAAGAGTTCACTCTCTAGCGCTGAATATGAGATGCAACGACTTGTAATTGAGAACTCTGTGCTCTTATCTCTACTTGCACAGTTCCAATCAGATGGCATGAAGGTAGAATCAGAGAAACTTAATGTAGAGAAAGATCTGGAGACTATAGTACATAGCTATGGAATGTTGAAAAAGGACAGGCTCGAGCTATTGGAAATGAACCGGCAGTTGAAATTAGAACTGATCGGCAGAGAGCAGCGGGAGCTAGAGCTAAGAGCTGAACTACAAACTGAGCATTTAAAGTTTGAGAGTTTGCATGAATCATACATGGCTTTGCATCAAGATTACTCAAATGCTCTCGACCAAAACGAAACTATGCTCCTGAAATTCTCAGAACTTAAAGGTGAGATGTGTCTACTTGAGGAAGAAAACGGCGCAATTATTCAAGAAGCTATTGCCTTGAACAACATGTCTGTGGCTTACCAGTCCTTTGGGTCTGAAAAGGTGGAGCAGGTTGAAGCTTTTGCTGAAAACTTGACTAGTTTACAAGACATTAATAGTGGCCTGAAGCAGAAGGTTGAGACACTAGAGGAGAAATTAAAAGGGAATGAGTTGGATAGTCAGGAGCTTAATATCAAGCTGGATAAGGTACAAGAAAGCCTCGAAGAAGCCAATGAGCTAAATGATCTCTTAGAACATCAAATTGTAGATAAGGAGGAAATCTTGAGACAGAAGGCGATGGAGCTCCTAGAAGCTGAAGAGATGCTCAAGGCTACACATATTGCAAATACTGAACTCTGTGAAGCAGTTGAAGAGCTGAGGAAAGACAGTAAAGAATCGAGAAAACTGAGGGGAAATTTAGAGAGGCGTATTACTGAACTGTGTGACCTTAGTGGGAGACAGGATGAAAAGATTAAAAAGCTTAGCAATTTGAAGGAGAATTTGGAGTCAGAGGTAGAAATGTTACACAAGGAAGTCCAAGAACATAGAGTTCGAGAGGAGTTCTTGAGTTCGGAGCTGCAGGAGAAAAGCAATGAGTTTGGACTTTGGGATGCTGAAGCAACATCTTTCTACTTTGATCTACAGATCTCAGCTGTCCGTGAAGTCTTGCTTGAGAACAAAGTTCAAGAACTCACTGGAGTTTGTGAAAATCTCAAAGATGAAGCTGTAAAAAAGACCACAGAGATAAAACAAATAAAAGAAACTGTTGGATTCTTGGAATATGAAGTGACTGAGCTGAAGACTCAATTGTCTGCATATGATCCTGTGGTAGCATCTCTAGCGGAAGATGTCAAGTCCCTTGAACAAAATGCCCTGTCGTTGATGAAACACCCTGCACCAGCTGATCGTCACAGAGAGGTAAACTTATTTATTCCCATTCTTTGTGTTTGGCTTCCATTTGCATATATGCGTTTGTTGAACTTATTAATATCTTTCAATTTTCTCAGGGCGTCCAGAATGATGAACATTCAGAAGCAGACATCTCTCAAGAACTTGTTGAACATAGCAGTACCAACCTAGACAATGGAATTGTACTTTTG
The DNA here is from genome assembly GCA_014578085.1 of Cardamine resedifolia. Lineage (NCBI taxonomy): Eukaryota > Viridiplantae > Streptophyta > Magnoliopsida > Brassicales > Brassicaceae > Cardamine > Cardamine resedifolia. The sequence goes on along the minus strand of VBRH01000647.1, from coordinate 37,341 downwards.
CAGGACATGAAAACAAGAATCAAAACCATTAAGCAAGCAGTTGTTGAGGAAAAAAAGAGGCGTGGAAAGCTGAGAAGACGAAGCACTTCGCACAGAAGCAGCCGCAGGCTGTTTGAAGAGATTGAACTTGAGGATCAATCATCTGGTGAGAGCAGACAGAGCAGAAAGCTTAGATCTCCTGAGGTGAAAAATGGTTCATTGATGAAAGACATTCCACTAGATCATGTTGCAGACTCTCCATTCTATGGAAGAAGCCGAAGAACTAGTCGTGGTTCCAATGACCAGATGCTTGAATTATGGGAAGAATCTGCTGAACCAGAGTCAAGCATAAAGTCTCTGATCAACAATAAAAACTCCAAGAAGCCTTTGATCCCTCGTCTTCATCGCAGAAGTAGGAATCCTTCTATTGAATCACAGTCTGAGAAAGTGGTTGGAGTAGTTGACAAAGTAGAGTTATCTAGAAGCATTGAGGACAATGGAAAGATTATGGAGAGACTTTTGTCTGATTCTCGAAGATTAGCAAGCCTTAGAATCAGCCAAAGAGATTTGAAAAGCAAGCTGGAGATGAACGAGAAGGCAGGCAAGTTCACTAACCCCGATTTTGCTAGAGTGAGGAAACAGCTGAAAGAAATGGAAGAAGGCATCTTTCAGCTTGCAAACACAAATGAGATACTTTCGAAGGAAATTGAAGAGACCGGAGATGCCAGAGATATCTATAGAAAAGTGGTTATGGAGAAGTCAAGAAATGGGTCTGAGAAGATAGAGCAGATGCAGGAAGAAATGCTGAACATTGAGCGAACAGTGCTAAAGCTTGAAGACGGAGCAGCCAAAAGTAAAGGAAGGAAAAAGTTCTCAGAGAGTAGGACAGTGATACTATTGAGAGACATTATCCATAAAGGTGGCAAAAGGACAGCGAGGAAGAAGAAAAACCGTTTCTGCGGCTGTATGAGATCTTCGGGTAATGAAGAATGAAGTGTAGGGTGGAGGATAACGTAACAGCAACTAGTTTATTACTATCTATTTTTTCACTTTAATCACGGAACTGACTCTAGAAGTATTTTATGGTATGGATTCTGAAGTAGTAGAGCAAATTAGTAACGTTGTAGTTTCTGCTAAACTGTATGTATCTGGTTTGACTCTTTTATGTTTTCTTAAAGTCCATTTATGGATGCTCTTTCTGGAATATTATGTACTATAATAAAAGTATCTTACAAGAACGTTGCAGTGCTTAACCACAAAAGGTATAGATACAAATTTGTTATGTAACTTTTCTCAAGAAATAACTTACATCTTTGTCTTAAGACTGCCCAGATTCAACTCTGGAAACACGAATGCTTTGGGAACTTCTTCAACACGTTCATTTTCTCCAGATATGTATGGTATAGTCATTTCGAAATGTATTCCTGGATTCACCTCGTTAGGAAGCATAGCCAAAGGCTCATGTTCATTAGCTGGAATATCCGAAGATAAAATTATTACATAACTTTGCTTGTATCATATATATAACGTCATATTTTATGAATTGATTTCCATTATGGTTAAAACGCTTTTCATTGGAAAAAATATTTTTTTATTTTGGATGAATCTAATGAAATGGATTTTCCGTTTTTAAACTAAGGATGGAAAAAGTGGAGCAACTGAGATTGACGACGACAATGGAAAAAAAACTGATACCAAGCCCCATAAACAAACTCTGTTGAAAACTCCGGAGGAGCAGCATATGCGTTAGAAATGATGTTGCTATGATCTAGTGAAATAATATGGATCTTTGGATTAGTATTGTTCAAATGTATAATAAAATTATATAATAATATATTAGTCACAATTATATATAATCATTTTTAATTTAGAATGAAAGATAGATTTTGAAAGAAAAAAAATTGACAACAAAAATAAACTTATGTTAATAATTAATTATAAAATATTCTTAATTTTAAAAACGAACAAAAAATATATGTAAATAAGAAAAATGTTAACTTTTTGTTGGAATACCTAAAAATAATCGATCATAGATTTTAAAAATATGTTCTTAATTATAGAATAGAGGGAAAAAAACATATGTAAATAAGAGAAACAGTTAGTGGCCTTTCAACATTATTATTATTATTATTTAGTTGTTTGAGATCAAACGATGAATTGAGAAATAACAATGACTTATTATGATATATATATGGAAAGCAAAACTAATGAATTGCAAAAAAAACTCGTTAATCAAAAGAGCCAACAAAAATATATGAAACAATAAGTTTATGAAATAAGAAAATTATGTTGTAGTTTTCTATTACCAACGAAATTAAATTGACTTAATATTAAAATAGAAAAGCTTCTTATTCTTAAGTATTTGGACTAAAAAATAGAGATCTACTCTCACATAAAATTTTGGGGTATTTTGATGTTTTGTAAGTGGCCTTTTAATATTGATTTTTTTAGTTGTTTGAGTTAAAAAAAAACTCTTATAAAAATTTTGGTTTTACTTTTACTTTATGAAACTAACAAAATACAAGGTTTCTTCTTACTTTCTTACGTTGTGTTTGATCTACGAGAGTTTGAATTTTGCGAGTCTTCAATTTATAGATAGAAAACCCGTAAAAGGTTATAGCTATATCTTCCTTTGTTTTTTATTGTTAATATTTTGTTGGCAAATTATAGTTCATAATTCAGTATAAGGATCATGCAGTGGAGAATTATGAATTGTAGATGTGGTAATAGGGATAGAGAATATAAACAAAGACAATGAGTGCTTGAATAAAGACAAAAAAAATGATAGATCTCGAGAGAAAAAAGAGACAGAAACGCAAGCTTGAAGGAGATAAAAGAAAAAGTCGAGGAAGAAGTTGCAAGACAAATTAACCAAAGCAGTGTACTTCAAGAAGAGATCCGTCGTCTCAAGGAAGAGATTGACAGTTTTACAAGAGAATACTGAGTTTGTTGCTGAGAGGGCTAACTTGATTTCTCAATTGCAAATACTGAGAATATTCATCTTGAAATCTTGACAAAGCTGTTATTAATTCTCTTAAAGTCCATTTATGGATGCTCTTTCTGGAATATTATGAACTAGAATGTGATGATGATACATTCATTATATTACCTACTAGAAATTGAATAATAAAAGTATCTTACAAGAACGGTGCATATGTAGTAGTAGAAACAGTGATAGACAGACAGGATGTGAACATTACAAAGATACAAAGAATTTTTTTCATAGCTTTAACCAAATGGTTGTTGATTCACTGATTTGGGTTGAGAGAAGGAAATGCTGGAATAGACCGTAATATCAGCTTCCGGCCATTACTTCTCTTCCCTAGGATTGAGCCAGATCCCGAGGAGCCGAGATGAGGGGGAGAGACTCTCTTGCTGTTGGGAGAGATGGCCTTGATGTTAGCTATAGGGGAATTTATGAGAATCTCAGGCATAATCTCTGTTTTTTCTTCAGTTACGGTTTCAAGAGGCTTCTTCTCATTCCGTGACTGCATCAAATCACTCTCTGGTTTTCTGAAAGAGGAAGAACCCGTGCCAAGAAAAAACTGTGTTGGAGGCAGTCTGTTCTTAGACAGGAATGGCTGATGAACCACCAAATGTCTACAAAGAAAGCAAAGGCAATAACAAATCAGGAGCTCTGTCTTGTTTGTATATTCTTTAAAACGATCGATAGAATTACTTACCTGTACGGTGGCAGGGGTGTCAAAGGTTGATCAGAAATTGGGTTTTGCTCAACTTCTTTCGACACGTCGACGTTGTGTTGGATTTTTGCTGTTCTTTTCTCATATGTCATTGTCTCCTGATCCTCCTCTTGTTTGCTCTCCATGATAACAAGTAAAGACCCTGAGGTTGTAAAAATGTCAAATCAAAAGACTTTGGGAAAGTAAACAGTTAAGGAAAATGGAGCTAAGCAAGCTAACCTTCTTTTCTGCCGAATGCATTCTTACATCCTTCACATCTACAGTTTATGGAACAGCCGACTCCACCCTATAAGATCATCAGGAACAAAGTATCAGAATCAGACCATGGAGATAAACTACACAGATTAATAGATGATGAAAGAAAAACCTGATAGCATTCACAGTATTTCTTCAGACAGTTTGATTTCTTGCAGTTGCAGCCGCGTTTGTGTCGTGCAGAAGCTGGAGTTTTACTTGCATCATCCTGTGTAAGATTACAGTGTCATCCCTCAGATAAATGGAGGACAGAGACAGAGAGGAGAATAAGAAGATGGAAGAGAAAGCTCTTACACCAGCTTCCATGATGGAATCTGCGCTTCTGATGACTTTAGGAGCAAATGCAAGTGGATTTCGAGATTCAATCTGTTTGCGGGTAGCCAAGACAGTCTCTTCATGGATAGGTTTATTGAAGCAGTCTACACATGAACATGGCTCTATGCAATAAACTCCAGCAGCAAAGCATTCACAGTAACTGCAGAGAGAAAAGAGACTCAAACAATGTTTCACTACTTCAAGCCAATTCAGTTTAAATTTTTGAACAGGCAAGAATTAAAGAGAAGCTATGGGTATGAGCTTACAGCTTCAAACACTTTGACTTTTTGCAGTTGCATCGTTTACATGACTCACCCTCTCCAGCTTGTTCAGATACACGCCTGCACATTTATGTCAACAGATAAGAAAACCAAAAATAGTTGATTAACAAATTTGTTATGTAACTTTTCTCAAGAAATAACTTACATCTTTTTCTTAAGACTGCCCAGATTCAACTCTGGGAAAACCAATGCTATGGGAACTTCTTCTACAGGTTCATTTTCTGCTTGGTCCGAAGTTTCTTGCACAGCATCTTGGGAGTGAATCGGTGTGGTAGAGCCTGGGAAAGTCTTTTGAATCTCTCCAGATATGGAATAGTCATGTATGACATTGATGTTACTGTCCTTTGAGGACATTGCAACGGCGTTTAGATGAAGACCAATACCAGGTACAACACATCTCGAGGAAGATTCACCTGCCGCCTTATTGTCACACAAAGATTGCTGCTCATCAGCTATATCCTTCTTCCGCTTCCCTGGCATCTCAAAGTCCAAGCAGCGTCTTCGCATGCCACCACGATGCAAGTTAAAGACAGACTACCACAAACAAACAAAATACAAAATCACCATTTCAGTATAACTAGTAGCCAAAAAGATAGTTAATATTCGCATTTGAGCCCCCCAAAAAAAGTCAACTTGAAATTCACCTCGTTGGGAAGTATAGCCAATGGCTCATGTTCATTGCTCGATCCATTAGCTTGAATATCTTTGTTGATATCAAGCTGCTTTGTTGACTTGACACCAGCGCAAAAACGTCTTTCTGAGCTTGATATTTTATCCACCAGGCATCTAAAAGCCTCCGAATCATTCGGAGATCGAAATACTAACAGCTCACTTGCATCTGAGACCAAACGTCCGCAATCAGGAGTATCACTCTCTTCCCGAACAACAGGCATCTTCTGAAGACCCATCTTGACATCCTCAGAAGACGAACCACCCTCTCCTCGAGGAGAATCAGATGGAGCTTCAATGACAACATCTTCAGTACAATGTGAATCACTATGATCAGGAGTTTGACTGTCAGACTTCAAGATCTGTGGCAGCTCAGAAGACGTTTCTTCTTCATCTTCATCTTCCAAGGAAGCTTCTTTGTTTAAATCTTCAATACCTGATACTACAACTTTTTCTTTAAAACCAGTTCCCTCTAAAGATTCTAAAGGCTTTGACCGATCAACAGAGTTAAGACTGCAACAACAACAACATAAATCATAAATTCTCTATTGAAACAACAAGATGATAAATTGCTATTAAAGAAACAATTTTTTTGTTACCATCTGAAAAATCTGGATTCTCTGTGAGAATTGGGGTGAGGAGAAGTGAAAACAGGAGGAGGAGATGTGAAACTCAGAGAGCTAAACGTCTGAGTAGTGGAGATGGATTTGACTGGCTCAATGGGAGATAGATTGCTAATGTAGTTGAACAGTGGAGAATCCTACATTTGACAACAATTACAGTTATACTCAACGCAAATTTGCAGACAACAACAACAAATGTTTAACCAAAAAGACAAAAATCTCAAATTTTATGAAACAAAATGAGAAATTTTTGTCCGTTTCATGAAATTGACCTTGTCAACAACAAAAGCCCACAATTTTTTTCCTTAAAATCTTTTAGAAAATGGCAAAACCCTAAAGCTAAAAGCATAAATTTTCATCATAATGCAGAGCGTAGAGAGAGACGACGACGACGAAAGGAGTAAGCTTTGAGGAAAATAAGAGAAGAGATAAAGAAGAAGAAAAAAAAACCTCGAATTTAGATTTAGGAGTTGGAGTTTCGATCTGAGAAGTAAGATTCTTCTGAGGTTTGTCCATTTTCGAGCAAAATCACATTTAAATTGCCTCTATGCAGACACTGAGATTTTTATCATCTACTAGGGTTTGATGGATTGATTTCAAAAAAAAAAAAAAAAAAAAAATGTCCGCGCCGGTGCGAAACAGTGTGAAGTGAAGACAACAGTGGGAAAAATGTTAAAATGTCAAAATCAGATCCCACCTTTAGTCTGGTAAACGACGTCGTCTTCATATTTCCTGGGCCTTTTTATACTTAAGCCCATCTCTTACAAATGGAAGCCCAATATATTCCTCTTTTATTTTGTTGATATTTTTTTAAAACGGTTCTTTATTTTGCTTAAGTTATACATCTTAAAAATGTAACACAAAATATTTGCCAACCTATTAGAACTTATAAACTAGACTATTGGTACATAGTTGTTACAAGGTATGTTTGAATATGTTGTGAAGATACGATAATGACTTTATCAAACTACTAGAAAAAAAACGTTTGCGGTATGTTGTTGTATTACCAATTAGAAGTTCACATTCTTTGCCCAAAAAAAAAAAAAAAGGAAGTTTCCTTATCATCACAAATTCAAAGAATATTAATGGTGGTGAGTAAGAGAAGGAAACGAAGGAATTGACAGAATCAGCTTCCTTCCACCATTTCTTCTCCATGGAGTTGACTCTGATGAATCATGATGAGGTAAAGAAACCCTTTTGCTGTTGGGAGATACTGCTTTGATGTTAGTTATTGGAGATTGGATTAGATTCTCATCACTATCTTCTATGATTGTCTCAATCCTTGAATGAGACAACAAATTCATGTCTTGTTGTCTAAATGATTGACTATTGTTGTGTAGACCTGATGAAGATGATCCAGAAGAAGCTCCATGATGATAATGAGACTGTGGAGGAAGTAGTCTATTGTTGGATGAGATTGGAAGTTGAGCCAGTGGTTGTCTGCAATTAGAAACAAAGGTTTAATAAAGCAAATCAGAAACTGTCTAAATGGTCACACATTTGATTGGTTTCTTTACCTTAATGGCATTGGTGTTGAAGGTAAGGCAGCAGGATTGAGCAACTCAACAACATTCTGTTGTGTTTTCGCTGTTCCGCTTTTGATAGATGTTTCATTTTCCTCATCTTGTTCAAATGAGGACCCTATAGATAGATTGTAATCGTTGTCAAAATAAAGATCAAGAGACTTGAGATATAGAGTTTATGGAAATTTTGAGAAATGCAAGACTAACCATCTTTTCTGCCAAATGCATTTTTACATCCTTCACATCTACAGTTTGTGGAACAGCCTACACCGCCCTATAGGATCAATGAAATGTATCAGGATCAGTTTACGGAGAAGAATCTTACATTGAGTTTTAATGAAAATACCTGATAGCATTCACAATATTTCTTCAAACAGTTTGATTTCTTGCAGTTACAGCCTCGTTTGTGTCGCGCTGAAGCTGGAGTTTTAGTAGCATCATCCTGTGAATCCAATAAAAATTATTATATAGACTCTTCAATGAGATAAAATGGATTGAGAATGATAAGAAAAATGGAACAGAGATCTCTTCTTACACCAACAACTTCCATGATGGAATCTGAACTTCTGATGACTTTAGGAGCAAATGCAAGCGGATTGCGCGATTCAATCTGTTTACGAGTAGCTAAGACAGTGTCTTCATGGATAGGTTTATTGAAACAATCTATACATGAACATGGCTCTATGCAATATACTCCAGCAGCAAAACATTCACAGTAACTGTATACAAAAACATCAAGACAGACTCAACAAAAAAGATTGAAACTACTTCAAAGCCAAAGATAAAACATTTGCAGTATTCATCTTACAGCTTCAAACACTTGGATTTTTTGCAGTTGCATCGTTTACATGACGAGGACTCGCCTTCTCCCGCTTGTTCAGATTTACGCCTGCGCGTTTAAAATGCCAACAGATAGCTAAGAAAAAAAGAGTTGCCATAAATCTGTTTATGCAGGTTTCAGAACAAACTTACCTTTTCTTCTTGGGGCTTATTGCATTCATTTCTTCTAAAGAGATTGGAACCTCTTCTACCGCTTGAACTACATCTTTCCCAGTTTCATTTTCCCTCACAATGTCAAGCTGCGAGTGAAGAACCGGAATGGTAGCGATTTGCAAACCGACTTTTATGTTTCCGGAAAATGAGTATTCATTACCAACATTTTTACCCTCCTTAGAGGACATTGCTAGAGCGTTAAGATGCAGACCAATGCTAGGTACTACTACACATCTTGATGAAGATTCACCCACACCCATTGTTTGCTTGATATTCCCTGGAATCTCAAAGTCTAGACATCGTCTTCTCACGCCACGGTACACGTTCGAAAAACCCTGTTACACACACACACAATCAAGAATCAATCAAGAACCAAACAAAGCTAAAGTAATTATTCACAGAGCTTTATTTAACTCACATCAAAGGACTCAGATTCATTGTTGGCTCCATAAACAATAGGCTCCAATGTTGACAATGTACCATCACGTAAACGTGTTTCAGAGTTTGATGTTCTCTTCAACAAGCAACTTAAAGCCTCAGACTGGTTTGGTGAGCCATCATAAATGAGTTCTGTAGTAGCAGAAATCAGAGTTTCCCAATCTGGAGTTTCGCTTTTCGCCTTAATGTTGTCTTCACACATCTTCAGCAGATTCATTCCACCATCTTCACAAGGAACATTGTCTTCTACATCATTGACAACTCTAGGAGTATTAAAGTCAACTCTTGTTTTGATTAAAGCTTCTTCTTCTTCTTCTCCAGTAGAAACAACTTTGGATGGATCAGAGGAGTTATTTTCACTGCAACCAAAAACATTCCAATTTTAGAATGTTGAAGAGTAAATAAGAAGAAAGAAAGAAAGAAAGAAGAGAGATTGATTTATTTTTTTAACCTTCTGAAACGAGTTTCTTTGTGAGAAACGGCATGAGGAGAAGTGAAAACAGAAGGAGGAGATGTGAAATTGAGAGAGCTTAAAGTTTGAGCGATTGGTATGGATTTGATGGTCTTGATTGGAGAAAGATTGTTTATGTAATTGAACACTGGTGAATCCTGCATTCACCAAAACGTGTGATTAATTATCAATTCTAAGAAACGGTTACTGATTATTACAGTAACAGATTTTGGTAACTTAAGAATTTCTATAAAAAAACAAACAAAAATGAACTATATTTATTCTCTGGGATTCGAATCAATCTCATGAACTGAAAAAAAAAAACAATGAATAAAAACTAAAATCTTGTCACTACAACCGTATAACGTAACAAATTAAGAAATGGGTATTGAACAAAATTATATGATTCAATGAAAAAAAAATGAAAAAAAAAAAAAAAA
>VBRH01000646.1:1932-25036 GCA_014578085.1 Cardamine resedifolia | reverse complement strand
AAAAAAAAAAAAAAACACAACACTCACAAGTCAGACAAACAACATAAGCAAACCATTTCCTGCAAAACTAAACTCTTTTTTTTTCTTTTTCTAATATGTATAATTTTTTTTTTTTTTTAAAACGAAACCGATTTCCATCTCATTTGATTCGAGATATCGTAGAATTCATAATCGAGCTAAGGAGATGGAGATGGTGGTGTGGTCACATTTCGTGGTTTTATATGAAAGACCATATTGTAGAAAACCAATAGACCGATTAACCACGATGCACTGGAGCGAAGGTTCCCATCAGCTAGAAACAGTTTTGGTACGACCACACCACAGAAAAGAGCTATCATAGCAGATGCAGCAAGCGAAGCTCCAATTCCATAATCTTCTGTTTTTTCGTAATTGGGATCTCTCCTCAACAGCTCTTTCTTAACCTCCGCGGCTGCACTCGATGCAAGAATTTCATCGGAAAAGTCACATGGATAAGTGCCGGTAAATCTGAGGAAGAGAAAAAGCCGACAAGTTACAATATTAGCCTAGAATTGGCTTAAAATGTTACTTCTAGACCAAAACTAAAGAATCCAAATACTATACTAACTAGAAATAGAATCCATCAATAGAGAATGATCAAGAAATCAATACTATTACTACCTATCGTTCCAGACTACGCCGCTTATACCCGCAATGTACTCCACAGCTTCTTTCCACTTCTGAACCTTCTCCTCGCCGTGCTTATTCCTCATCTCCTTGAATTTTTCGCCGAACACACCCTGGAAGTTTTTCACTTGGCTTGGCGTTACATTGACAAAGACGGGGAACACCACGATTAGGTCTTCCTCCGCACGCTCTTTAATCTTTTGAAGTTCATCCAAACACCACTTTGATTCTGAGTACCGCTTAGAGAAGATCACAAGCGCAATTGGTGACTCTTCAATCTTCTTGAAGAGATCACTTATTGGTTTACCCTTCTTCATGTTGTCGTCAATAAAGTAGTTGATGTTGCTTCTTTTGAGCGCAGGCAAAAGACTATTAATGAAAGTTTTGCGCAACTCCTCTTTACGGTAATTGATAAATACCTGAGGACGGCTGTCCCCAGCTAGAGAAGAGGCCGCCACCATTTTCAAGGTTTTATTTTACAAAGCAATTCCTGCCAAATTGACAAAAACACAATTATTTTACAACTATATAACCTATTTATAAAAAAATTAGCTAATCTAACATACACTCACAAAATAGGGAAATTACTATTATAAGATTAACTTCAGTATCCGTAACAGAGGTTATATAAAAGTTCTAACCACTTCCCCTTTTGTATGACATCAACATTAATAGCAGGTGGGTCTCGGGGTTCATGTGTCATGTGTGCCAAGAAAATGGTAAACAAAACAAAACAAATGAAGAATCAGAGAGGCAAACGCTAATTAAAGGAAGATTAGGTTCGAAAGAAGACAATTAATAAAGAAACCATTGCAAGTCAAAACAATCAACATCTAAAACAACAATATACGATAATAAGTACGATCTGGATAACAAAGACTTAAGAAAATTAAGATTCAAATAGGAACTAAATCATGATTATCAGGTTAAAAGTCTGCAGAAACGAAAATCAACGGGTAGATAGATATACTCACCAAAAGGTTTAGGATGATGAAGGTTTGATGAACTAAAATAAAATTTTGTTTTCGGTGTAGAAGATGCGGCTGAAGGATTATTTATTGAGAAACCGATCACACCTCGTTATGTTTGTGGGCCTGTAATCAAGAAGTCAAACTTAAAACGTAATAGTGATTATCTTTATTGTCAAAACCCAAAACATAACTATGATTATATTCAACTTTGGAAGGACTTGGGCCGTAATCAAGTCATGGATCAAGACAAATCCAAAAGGTAATTTTGACTAATTTGTTCCAGCTAAACAAGACTAGCTTCAAACATGACATAAACCGAGGACACAGTACTATATCAACCAACAGAGCCCGTACTCATCTTTTAATTTGCCTAATGCTTAAAATGACACAAGAGTAAACAATGAAGAGGCAAAGACTTACAAGACAACCAAAACACGCGTATTGTCATAAGCTTAGAGCAGAACACACTGTTGTCAAGTTACCAACACACTTTTGTTCTTTAAGGTAGTAAATAACAAAAAGAATGTACAACAAAGTAGCATACTATATGAATGAATATATGATCATGAATGATATAGTCTGTTTCGTTGTGTTAATGTACAACATAACTGGTGTAAGACAACAATATTAGCCGAAAAACCTACTAAACACTTTGCACTTCTGAAAAGTTTCACATCTGTAAAAATAGACTAGCCATGAACTTTTATTTATTTATCAGAAAAGAGTATACTTGACAATCCGTTACGCGTCATTCGAAAGTTTCTCTGATTGTTGCTGCTCTATCGGAAAGCAAACTTTGCACTTTGATTAGAGAAAGTTCGTTGCATAAACGAAAGTTTTAAGGCTTATGAGATGTTTTTACCTTTAATAGTAGCAAATTAGGGAATGATCTGATTTCAAGAAGACTGATAGAAACGATCGCGTAATGAATGCGCATGGGTCATGGATCGGGTCAAGAATGCACATTTCATGGTGGGTTTTGACTTTAGAGAATGTTAAAGATCAAGAGAGAATCAAGTAAAGAGAGCTGAAATCATCTATTAATTTTGCCAATACTCAAAGATCACACAAGGGATCAAATCAACCATTTCAATTAATAGCTAACCAAAGACTTTTAGGACAACAAGAATGTCTTGTCACAGATCCAACACACAAAACCAGGATAAATAGAGAACCCATTTGTGTTCTTTATGATAGTGAGTAACAATTAAAAACATTATTATTATTATTAACAAAAGACACACGTACAAACCAAACAGCGTGAAACAACTTGACTGTGATCAAGCGGACAACTTTAACTGGTACAAGAAACTAACCAAATCATCTTTAAAAACCCAAATAAGTATAAATAAATACAGATATTAGTACAAAACACAAACAAACAGCATAAAATGAAGTAGACCGTGGTTTGTTCTGGTTTTTCTTATACCAAAAGCGCAAGGCAAGAACCAATACCAGAATACCTAAGAACCATTCAGGAGTCTTGAAAAACTTCTGATCAGGGAAATACCGAGGAGCTACGAGGAAGCTAAAGATCAAGTCGAGGAAAAGAGCCAGGAAAGCAACATCTGCATCAGACCAATCTGTTTCATTTGGCATGTGTAGCTGTCTCCTAACCTCCCTAACAATGTCACCGGCTAAATACATCTCGTTTCTGCAACAAAAAAGAAAAAAGAAAAAAAATGAGTTAGAGAAAAGAAGCATATGTTGTAAGCGGTAAGCCACTTCATCATTTGGTGGGTTTGCAAGAAACTCCTTACCAAACGTCGATGTTTTCACCCTGAGATTAGTCGGGCGTTAAATCAAAACATAAATAAAATAAATAATCCAAGAATTACGTGTAATTTGACCGGGAAAAGCCGATTCTTTCAGTTACAGATCTCATGGCATATTCCCATCTCTCAATCCTCTCAGGCTCCTCCTCAGCGTATTTCTGCTTTGTTTCCTCGAAAAGAACGGTGAAGTTTCCATCGGGAACGTCTTCTCCATCAAGTTTTCTAGTGGGATTGGCAGCTCTTTTCACCTCGTCCGCGCTTACATTGAAAAAGATTGGAATCACCACAAGTTTCTTTTCCTCCATCCGTTTATTCATCGCCACAAGCTCATCCAAACACCACTTTGACTCACTGTACCTCTCGGAGAAGATGGCGAGTGCGATCGTTGACTTCCTGATCCTTGTGAAGAGATTTTGTAGTCTTGTCCCTTTCCTCTCGTAGTTGTCTATGAAGACGTTGATCCCTGAGTCTCTTAAGGCCCATGCAAGATTCTTCACAAATTTATGGCGTAGCTCATCTCCACGGAAGTTGATGAACACCTGACGAAGGGGTTCTTTGGCTGGCTTTGCCATTAGAGTGGTTTGTGAGTTGTTCTGAGAGATAAAGTTGGTGACGAAGATTTTGTTGTTTCATTGGTCTCATCAATTGTTTTCTTAAACAAACCAATCTGTTACTCAATAATGCCAAAGTCTGCGCCTTTCCTTGGCCTTTCTTTAATATTATAGAACATTAATCAAATACTTTAAATGGCGGGTCATGGGGCGGGTCAATAATGTTTTTTTAGTTAGGAGATGTTCCGGGTCTTCGGTCGATAATTACGAATTGGTGATCAATCATAAGGTTGGTTATTCGGTTATACCCATAGACAAAAAGCTGGTGCAAAACACCAACGAAAACCTAGTAAAAACTTTACTATCTTGTAAAATTTCACATTAGAAAAAGTAAACGAGCTAGCAGCTACGAAGAGGCTAAAGAGAGAAACCGCAGCTAAAACCAGAACAAACTTTTGTCCTTTCAACATATTTATTTTTTCTCCCGAGGAATTTCTTAGCATGACAAACTCCAAGAAGTAGTCCACACTCAATTACGATATCAAGACAATACTTCTGTTGTCAAAGAAAAATACTCGCTTGCTATTGTGCTACCTCGATACCCAAGAAATACTGCAAGATATCCAATTCTTTCATGTGAAATCAATTATGAAGATATTTCTTAAATGTAGTAATAGTCTTTGTGTACTAATAACAAAATCATCCACATAGGCTAGAACATAAAGCTCAATTGGTCCTTTAACATAAGAAAACAAGTTTTAAATTCAAGCAAGTCTCATGAAAGACTCTTTCTTAAATATATAATGCAAATTAATATTCAAACATGTTTAATGCAATTATATAATCAAATCTAACATTCAAACTCGCTTTGTGCAATATCTTTCTCTAATATAGAGACATCTTCTTTGCAGAAACTTGGGATTTCCTCCGGTTGTTTTAGCTATTAATCTATCAACTTTCTCAACAATTTGTGAAGATGACTGTCCAATATATTAAAGAATGAGTGAGATAGGAATACTTTGTCACTAATTCATAAAAAGGTAAGAAGAATAAAGAATTAATGGTCTCTCTTTTGTGACTAAAAAAGAAAGAAAAAAAGGTCTCTCTTTGTCATGATATAGCAAAAGACTTATTGCTTCTGGTCTTCACCGGCTTCTCTCCCGATGTCTGTGGTATATTTTCTTTCTTACAAATGGTAGTATATTTTAAAATAAAAACTCATGTTGTGACGACCTCCTCGAATTTGCAGGTCTAAATAGGAACTTATCAATTTTGTTTTTCTTCCAATTACTTACTTCTCGATAATTTAGGGTCTAAATGGTCTACCAAAAAACATTATAGATATGATGAACACAACTTTTAAACCAATTTACGCTAAAATGTTTTCAACAATAAGAAAAAATATGAATTTGTGGCTATTTTTAAAGATTAAAAATGGAATTTCGGCAAGAAAAATACCAAAAGTTTCAAACAGATAATAAGATAAGAGAATAATATCCATCGTTGTTTTTATAACCTGATAATCTAGACAAAACTTGGCTAGCCGATAGATGAACACGTTTATTAGGTAGAAATACATATAATAACATTCGGACTGCTATACACCACCACAATACATGCATGCTTTGTCACCGACCTAGTTACTGGAAATTATACTAGAAAAAAAAAACCTATTTGTCGGTATTTTTCACATTGTCTTCTACGTACCTAATATTTTTACCATCCATGAATCCAAAATTATGATTTCACGATTTTAACAGTTAAACTCAATTCTGATATATTGCGATTTTGCCGAGAAAACATAATTTAATGATTTTGCGGTTTTGCGGTTTTAAATCGTCATTTCATGTTTTTCTCTTTAAAAGTGCGATTTCAGGAAAATTTTCGAAAAAACATTGGTCTCGTTTGCGATTTCAGAATTTTGGTGGAACACAATTTCAAGATTTCACGATTTTGGCAAAAAAAAATAATTTCACGATTTTGCGGTTTTGGCAGAATAACAAATTTTCAATTTTGGTTTTGGCGAGATAACGTAATTTATAACATTTTTTTGGTTTTGACGGAGATTTGCAATTTCAAGATTTTACAGTTTTGGTAGAAAAATATTTCCGCAAAATTTATGGTTTTGGCATAAATATTAAGTAATTTTGCGGTTTTGGCAAAAAAAGCATTATTCCACATTTCCAAAGAAAATATATATTTTATTTTAATTAAACAAAAAATCTATAGAAATTAACATATTTAAGTTATAATTGTAGACATAGGTATTTTAGGCCATGAATGTTTGGTAATTTTTTAGTGGTTTTTGGCTTTTGGTTTCTAGTTTTTGGTTTTTGATTTTTTTTTTGTTTTTAATTTTTGGTGTAGAAAATCTCCTATAAACTCATATAAGTGAGATTCTATATTCTTTTCAAAAATGTGAAAAAATCATCAAAATTCAGATTTTCTACGTTTTAGAAAATCAAATTTTTCCAAAATCATGAATGATAATATATTAGATTTTTGGAAAATCTAATGCCAAAAATCATTCTAAAAACTATTTCATGAATAAAGCAAGTAACTACCCTTTCTCTCCCAAAGAGATCAACAAAGTATTTTCTTTTATGAGTTGTTTTTCCGACCAAAGTCGGCTCCGACGTCGGTCGTACTTTTCCGTTGTCTATCTTAGTTAATTAGTTTACCTTTATCGGGGTTTCGATGAGATCTGTGAAAGAGTAAATCGGTTATGAGGGTAAAACAGTGTCTTCGCAAGACCAAAGTGTGGTGATAATTGTGTGCACATCGCATGGTTTAGATCTGAAGGATGTTATCGTCACTTATCGTTTTTTCTCTCAGAGATTGGAATTTTTTTTTTACGTTTTCCTTCAATTAGCAGTTCTAGCCTCTGATTCCTTTTCATATGTCCCTAATTATTTTTATTTTTCTTCTGATGTTGTTCATCATGCGTTGTTTTACCCCAATTTTTCCTGAAAAATCATTATCAATGACTTATCATTCAAACAATTGGGGTTTTCATCATTCATGAGAATGCAATAATGGTAAGATCTAATCTAGAGTTTTCTTATGATAGTACTCGATTGATCAATCGTTTTGTCTCTCAATTGGGGAAGGTTGTTCTAGTGATAATACCACTGATATCTTTCCGTTGTCGAGTATTTCCTGTGGAATATTTAAATTGGCATCGGCTTCTCGTTTTAAACACATAAAATCCCCCATGGAATTATCTACATAAAGGAAGGATCTTACAAGTGTCATCGAAAGAATTCTTCCACAAACGCAAGGATATACAGAGTCAAAACGGGAGAAATATAAAGTTTACATTATTATCAAGGACGTGGATCGAATACGGACTAATTGGTATCATGTCAAATTTCCGAAACATGTAACGGATGCAATGGTATTTCCTGGTACGATCTGGAAAGCAAAAAAAGCAATGCCAACCTGACATATATCGTATCAAAGTGAGACGAATAAAGAAGAAAGAAAATAACAGCATATAATGTATGGTAGCGTATAAAGCTTAATTTGAAAGAATCGGCATTTAACTTTTTTTTAATATTTTGTCTTTAGTGTATGACGCATATAACTGTTTATGCAATAATTTGTATTCGATGTTTTGTATTTGACTTTATAATTTTTTTATACTTCGATATTTTAATGAAATGTAAAAGGAAAAAAGATAGTTATTTTAGACATTTGCAATTTCTAGTCGCAATATCTGCATCTGAATGCAGGGAAAATGACTTTTTTTTTTATACCCAAACCATGGGATCCCGTTACATAAACTACATGTACTATTGTCATGTGCTTAGGAATGCTCAAACTTTTGTAATTTTAAAATTTCATATCCGAATTATAATATAATGGTTTATTCATACATTGTCCGTGACTTTGTCAGTCAACTGGTTGAGTTGGATGTCATTACGCATCACAATCATCAACACATGATGAATAATTTACCATGTCACTAAAATGATTAAAATAAAAGTTTAACTAGAAATAAAAAAATTTATTAACAATTTTTATTTAGGAAGAAACTAAGTTCATAATTTAAATATTTGTAAAACAACGAGCAGAACAAAACTAAATTAAAAGTCATCAATCCAACCCCGAAAAGAAATTTCTTTTCATCCAAACAATCTAGAATTTTCTATATCAAACTCAAACAATCTAGAATTTCTTTGTCGGGTTGTCCATGAAAACATTGCATAATCACATGTCTAGAGTTCAAACCAGCAAATTCACAATTTTGTCATTTTCTCAGTTTTGTCTTTAATACATATGGAAAATAATGTAATTCTCATGGTTTGTAATAAATTGGTTGTAGATATATGATTATTGAGTAAAAACAACAAGAAAAAAATTTGGGTTTGGATTGATGGTTTCAGTTTAATTTTTTCTTTTTCTTTTACTAATATTTATATTATGCACTTAGTTAAGAGAAAATAACAAATAAAAAGTGTTAATAAATTTTTTATTCGTTTAGTGGCATAAACAGATGACTCGGTATGTGATGATGATTATGATGACATGGCACATGATATAGCATCCAACTCAGCCGATTAACTAATAAAGTGGCGGTCAATGTATGAATAAGCCTTAATTTTATAATTCGGGCATAAGATTTTAAATTCACAAAAATAGAATATATCTGAGCACATGTCAATAATACATATAGTTCACGTAACGGGATCCCAATAGTTTGTGTGTAAAAAAGTAGTTTTCCCTGAATGCACAATTGAAACGTCTTCGAAATTTCTGATTTTTTTGAATGAGTTTGACAAATTAAATTTTTCAAATTATTATTATTATTATTTTTTAATATCTAATCCTATTATGATGATATTCGACTACCTACAGCATATGCGATTAGAATAAACAATTTATTCGAACAACGATTTCATGACGTAAACTCTTCCCGACGGACGGTTCTGCATATACGAAATCTTCATGATGATGGACATACTCTCTCTGCAACATTCAGATATATGACGGACGGTTTTGCATGTACGACATCACTATAAGATTATTAAGGTATATAATTTAGTCAAAATTTTAATTATTTATTTAATTTAAGTAAATTTAATAACCAAGTAAGATTCTTTCTTTATTTTTTTTTATCTAAAAAAGTAAAATTATTTTTTATTTTTATATAATTTTTTAAAACATTATTTGGTTGAGAAAAGGGAAATTGCATCACATACCAAAGGGTTTTTAAAAATTTAACTGACACATAAATAACTATTTAGAAGTTATAATGTACATTATTTAGACATAAATAACTATTTAGAAGTTATATTGTACATTATTTAGACATAAATACCCCTAGACTTCTCCCTCTTAAACATATAGACATAGATACAATTTTGTGTCAGAGGTGAAAATCTTTAAAGTTAAATTTCTGGCATTTCAGCTAACAAATCGATTAACAATACTTATCAGCAATAACAATATTGTTAGCAATTCTTGCTTATTAATACGATAATATATTTTATATGAATCTAATTAACAATTTTTTCATATTATCAGTAATATATTTATTAGCACTAATACTATTCATTCACTGTTAAACCTGAGGGTTATACATTGAAATATTCAACCTTACCATTACTCAAAATAATCAATGTTAACAATTGCATGTTAACAATGTCCTCAACTTGTTTGGTATAACACTAATAAAAGATTGATTGACCTTGTTAACATTATTAAGATTGTTAATGTTAAACCAAACATTGACATTTTTATCGTGCCAATGCATGTTCTCAAAATAGTGAGAGTTAATTAAGAAAGTATCCAAGTTAAAGTTACGGTTAACCGATTTTTTTGTTTATCATGTTTGTTTTAAAATCATTAACATTATGAACATTAAACGAAACATGGCTACTATAATTGAAGACATTGCTAACCTGTAAATTTAAATATTAACAATGAAATCTGTAAATTAACTACACAGTTATCCATAACAATTTTACCGTTAACGCATATTACCATGTCTGATTTAACATTTCAATTTGTTTGATTTGGTTTACCATTGTAAACCTGTTAATTAACCAAAATATCCATTGCAACTTTATCGTTAACGAATATTACCATGTCTGATTTAACATTTCAACTTGTTCGGTTTGGTTTAACCGGATAACTTGTTTGGTTTGGTTTAACATGACAATAATTAACATTACAAACATTACTAGTTTTAAACCAAACATGGTTATTAAAATTGAAGAATAAGCAAATTTAAATATTAACTATGTAAACCTATAAATTCATTAAAAAGTTATCTATGGAAACTTTAACAAGGCAATGTTAACATGACACATTTAAATGTTAACATTGATAAAACTTCTTACCATTCTTTAACATAATGAATATGTAATGTTAAACCAAACCCGGTAATTATATTTGAGGATATTTAACTTAAAATTTTAAAGTTTACTTCGTGATTAATAAAATGTTAACTGCATATCATATTATTTAACGTGCTAATGCAATGACTCAACCACCGTTAACAGTAAAATTATCCTTGAAAAATATTTTTTTTATTTAAAGGTTGACACCGTTAAATGTTCACTGACACCCTCTCTCAAATACTAAATCTCTTCCACATCTTTTAATATCAGTAGGAGTAGTTATGAAACTAAACAACAATATTTAGGTGAGAGTTAATTAAAAAATAATGTTTTGCGAAAAAAAAAAAAAAAATTTAAAAATAATGTTGTAATTTCTACCTAAATAACCCTTTGAGAAAACAAGGTAATCTAGTGAACCTTTTTTATTCTTTGACCCGATATTTAGTCTCTAGTCTTTGATTCTAATTTTAGAAAGAAAAAGAAAAAAACAATTCATATTTCCTAGAAAAAAGATAGGAATTTTCTTTACCGCGATATGACTTTCCTTCTTCTCTCTTTCTCTCCATCTTTGAGATCTCTCTGAAAATTTTCCAATCAGATCTTCAAAAAAGTCACCTCCTTTAACAATCATCTTCCTCAATTCATTACTTCCCCAATCTCTCTACAAACCCTAGATTCAACCATGGATCTCGCTGCAGAAGAGCTTCAATTTCTCAACATTCAAGGAATATTACGTGAATCAACAACAATCCCCAAATTTTCCCCCAAAACCTTCTACCTCATAACCCTAACCATAATTTTCCCTCTTTCCTTCGCAATCCTCGCTCATTCTCTCTTTACCCAACCAATCTTAGCTCAGCTCGATTCAATTCCTCCATCAGATCAATCTCAAACCAATCATGAATGGACTCTTCTCCTTGTTTATCAATTCATCTACGTTATCTTTCTCTTCGCTTTCTCTCTTCTCTCCACAGCTGCCGTTGTCTTCACCGTTGCTTCTCTTTACACAAGCAAACCCGTTTCTTTCTCATCAACAATGTCAGCGATTCCTCTGGTTCTGAAGCGTTTATTCATTACCTTCCTTTGGGTTTCTCTAATGATGCTTGTGTACAACTCTGTTTTCTTATTGTTTCTTGTGGTTTTAATCGTAGCCATTGATTTACAAAGCGTGATTCTTGCTGTGTTTTCAATGGTTGTGATCTTTGTTCTGTTTTTGGGTGTTCATGTTTATATGACTGCTTTGTGGCATTTAGCTAGTGTTGTATCTGTTCTTGAACCAATCTATGGGATTGCTGCAATGAAGAAGAGTTATGAATTGCTTAAAGGAAGAACACAAATGGCTTGTTCTATGGTTTTTATGTATCTTGCGCTTTGCGGAATCACGGCCGGTGTTTTCGGAGGCGTTGTTGTTCATGGTGGTGATGATTTTGGATTGTTTACGAGGATTGTTGTTGGTGGTTTCTTGGTTGGTGTTTTAGTGATTGTGAACCTAGTGGGGTTGCTTGTGCAGAGTGTGTTTTACTATGTTTGCAAGAGTTTTCATCATCAGGAGATTGATAAGAATGCGTTGCACGATCATCTTGGTGGGTATCTTGGTGATTATGTGCCTTTGAAGAGCAGTATTCAGATGGAGAACTTTGATATTTAAATCATTAATGAAGAAGAAGAAGAAAGAAACAGTTTTTGCATATTTGTTATTGTAAGTTTGTGTAATGTTTGTAATTTTTTCATAGTGTTTTGTTTAGCTTTTGCATATTTGGGACTAATTTTTGGAATAGACTGATATTGCAGATGTTCTGTTCCTTGTAATTGCATAGTACTTTGTTCAAAATTGGAAGATTAATGGAATAAAATTGTTATTAGACAATTGCTTGACTCTATTACTATTTGCTTTCTGTGAATGAGAGTTAACTTATTGTAGGAAGAACAACTCTACCTTGTGGGAAGCAATTGCATTGGAGAGTCGACTCAAAGTTTTGATGGTTAGTGATTGTTGTCATCTAAATTTAGGTCGTGAGGAAGAAACATAGCTTACATATTTGCATCTGAATATGATCCTTTGAATCCATCATAGTACTTATTTTTCCCGGTATCCGATTTTTCTACGACGTTGTTATGTTTCTGTTCAAGAACTGTTTTGTAAGCTAGAAAACAATCTGTCCATATTGGATTGTTGATTTAGACAAGTGCTTGTTACATGATTTCGGGTTTTATGCACCAGAAACTTTGACTTTTCTCCAGCCCATATTAGATTTTGCATATTCAATTGTATTTTACATTTTAAGAAATTTCACAAAGAAAAAGTCAGCAACGTTTCAACAGCTATCATGTCCCAAGTTGGCCAATGGAATTTTCTTTTATGGTATTTGATAATCTCAGTTTGCTACAGTTTTTGTATATAGAAAATGTGTAACGAGCATCCCACTCTCTCAAGTTCCCTCTTGGTTGACATCATAGCTTATTTAGCAACAATGTAGACAAGCTTTCCTTTGAGAAGTCCTCTGTTGGTTTTCAAGAGACAAGCTTCTTGTTTTTAAACTTGTCGAGGCCACCCAGAAACGGTCCTTGAAGGTAACCAATGAGTCGTAAACTTCCCGTGTTTTCTCTTTAGCTTTGTCACACTCAATGGATATGAAGAATAATATGCTCTAACCTGGTTAATTTGAAACTTCTGATTCTTAAATTGATGAGTTTCTTGACTTCTAATTTTTGGTGTAATAAAAGCTGCCACATTTGGAGAGCCTCACCAACTTCGGCCATTGGAAATGAACAATTTGGTTACAAGCGGTCCTTCTCAAGAAATTGAAGGACCAGGTGGTTCAACTCAATCTACAACGACGAACAATCAGGAAGCTGTAAGAGTGGATATTGCGGGACCAAGCACATCATCACCGGTTCAAATTTTCACTCCTGAAAGAGATGAATACCTGGATCGTTGTGTTCCACTCTATCAAGCTGCTTTGAAAGGTGAATGGAAAGAGGCCAAGGTAATAATTGATCAGAATAATAATATTGTCCGTGCAGCTATTACTCGTAACCGAGAGACCATTCTTCACATTGCTGCTGCTACCAAGCACACGAGCTTTGTGAAAAATCTGCTTACAAGAATGAGTGTAAGTGATCTGGCCCTGAAGAACAAAGATGATAACACAGCTATGTGTTTTGCTGCTGCCTCGGGAACTAAAAATATTGCTGAAATGATGGTCAATATTAATGAAGATCTCCCGATGATTCGAGGCAATGGAAAAGTGACTCCACTTTACATGGCTGCATTGTTTGGACACAGGGAGATGGTTTTGTACCTTTACGAGAAGACAGACTTTGGAAGTGTAGATGATCCCGAGCTTGTCAATATCTTTCACGCTATCGTAGGAGCTGATATCTATGGTACATATCTTTGATCCTTTTCTTATTCGTTTTGATTTATGCTCTTTAATTTTGTTTGGAAAATCCTCTGTAGGCTAATACTATTATCATCTGAAGAGCTTTGTTCAAGACTTCTGAACCTTTTTGCTGAATCTTCCTGTATGATTATGAGCATGTGAACTTCTCTTATACAGATGTTGCACTGAGGATGTTGGATAGGAAGCCGGCACTAGCCACTTTACAAAATAGCAGTGGAGAGATTGGTCTGCATTTAATGGCCCGTAAGCCTACATCATGTGGCCGTAAGAGACAGCTCAATCACTTTCAGAGACTAACAGATTCCAGTAAGTATATAAACTCGTAAATACCAATTCCAATCTTTGAGTAGTACCAAAATGTTCTCTTCAACTGTTACATTGCATCACAAGTAACACAAATTCATTCTATTTAGTTTTTGAAGGTATCTTCTTTGAAGATAAAATGCGAGCATTAGCTCATAAGTTGGTTGAGAAAATGTGGGAATTGGTTGTGAGGCAGCCTGAGAAGAATGTTTCCGATTTACTTAGGAAACCAACAAGGCTACTCTTTGACGCTGCGTCATCAGGAAACGTTGAGTTTCTAGTGATTCTAATCCGTTCATATCCTGATCTTATCTGGGAAGTTGATGGGGAGAACCAAAGTTTGTTTCACGTTGCTGCATTAAACCGTCATGAAAGCATCTTCAATATCATCTATGAACTTGGTTCAATCAAGGATTTTATAGCAGCATATAAGGAAGCTTCAACTAAAAACAGTATGTTACATCTCGTAGCTAGCTTGCCTCCTCCTGATCGGTTGCAGATAGTCTCAGGGGCAGCTCTTCAAATGCAAAGAGAACTTCTTTGGTTCAAGGTAATGCACAAACCTCCCATTCCCATACCACTCCATTTTCGATCATAACACTCTCTTTGCATCGCAGGCTGTGAAAAAGATTGTACCTCATTCATACATCAAGGCCAAAAATAGCAAAGGCCAAGTGGCACATGACCTCTTTACAGAGCAACACAGAGAATTGCGAAAAGAAGGAGAGAAGTGGATGAAAGATACTGCAACTTCATGCATTCTTGTTTCAACTTTGATAGCCACTGTGGTTTTTGCTGCACCTTTTACGGTACCAGGTGGGACCAATGGCACGACCGGGTTCCCAATCTTTAGGAAAAATTTATGGTTCGATGTTTTCATAGTGTCAGATGCAGTTGCACTCTTCTCTTCCTCGATTTCCATAGTGAATTTCCTTTCAATCCTCACTTCAAGGTTCGCTGAAGATGATTTTCTGGTATCGTTACCCTCGAGACTGATGTTGGGACTTTTAGCCTTATTTGTGTCCATAAACAGCATCATCGTATCCTTTAGCGCGACACTGCTCTTGGTCAAAGACTGGAGATTCGCGTGGAATATAACCCTCCTTATATTTCTTGCTTTCATCACCGCTCTTTCGTTTGCTCTGCTACACATTAAGCTTTGGTTTGACACTCTTCGCTCAGCATATTGGTCCAAATTCCTCTTCCACACACAAAGCCGAAGATTATATCCCTGAAAAGGTGTTTCCTATAACTTTCTGAAATGCTTTTATTTAATTCGAGTGACACATGAGACGAAACTAATATTACATGTTTGTGGTTTCGATTTTGAGGGGTATTACGGGTTTCTGTCCAAAACCTCCTGGTAATCCAAAAACACAAAAAAAAAAAAAAAATCTATTTAAGACAAGTTTTATGTTATTGTCATTAAATAAATAAGTCATGTAGATCTATTTAATCTCGCCCCTACTCAAATTTTATTAACAAAGTCAGAACCATGGAAAGAGATTTGGAAGGAAAGATTTCCAAAAAGCAATCATTGTTTCAAAAGTTTCTTTCTTTTTTCTGTTTCAATGCTTCCGAGTCAATGCTGGTTCTGAGTCAGTATCAACACCACCAAATGGATTTAAGTCCCAGCGCTTCTCCGGCATCCGTTGAATCAACTTTTCCTTGCACAAAATTCAATTACATGAACCAAAAAAATATGATTCCAATGAAGTTTCAACATCACCGGGCTATGTAACCGCAGATGAATCGAGTTTCGCTGAAACAATCTCAGAGCAAGATTGCAGATATCAAGACCCGCTGCTTCTGAGAACTTGATTCCATACAAAGTGAAGATTTAACTTCACAAGGCTATGTATGTAACCGCAGATGACTTTTATGTCGCTGGAACAATTTTAACACAATACATTGACACACATTCAAATAATCCCTAGTCCAATTCGATCAACTGAAACTTGGAGAAGGTCGCGGATAAGTAACCTGAGTCCAATTTTAACCATCTGAAACATGAGTGACAAACAAACAAACAAACAAACAAAAGATTACAAATGGCCACCTCTCTCCGTTCAGCTCCAATACTTTGTGAAAGATTGATTGTAAGTGTAACACATGAATCTTCAACTATAGCATAAACGTTTGTTTCTCGAAGAAGCAACGAGGCTTGATCTTGGCACTTTTAGCTTATTTTTGTACATAAACAGCATGCTATTGTCCTTAATTTAGACATAATCTTTTTGTATTTAGTAGAATGCAGGGGAAAATTTGTAAGATATGTTTATTGCTGATCATCGACGTTAATCAATGTATAATATTTTATCATGTGAAAGTGGCTAGCTATAGCAGGATTAAACACATCATCATCACCTGATCAAATTATTAACTTTATTAGTCGAGAGAAGTTGATAGTGCTACAACGCCCAAGCTGCGAAGAAACAAACATAACGTGATTAGTAGATGCAAAAAATGAGAGATAAAGAGAGAAACATATACCATTTCATCAGCCGAAAACAATTCAAGAGATCTTGGAAACTTGTCATCAGCTATCAGCACTGATATATGCACTCTCAAGACGAGGCATATTCTTGAATCTTGATCAAGCAATAGTCTGTTGAACAATTAGATTGCTTTAATGCCTG
Source organism: Cardamine resedifolia (assembly GCA_014578085.1). Taxonomy (NCBI): domain Eukaryota; kingdom Viridiplantae; phylum Streptophyta; class Magnoliopsida; order Brassicales; family Brassicaceae; genus Cardamine; species Cardamine resedifolia. Next base: position 8,401 of record VBRH01000646.1, on the reverse strand, counting down.
AGTAGGGTTGTATTGAGCCTTTATGCATGGGCCATATATACGTAGGGTTTAGATCCATCCCCAAAAGCCCGACCCGTTTAAAAACCCACCATACTCTGGACCAACCCGTATGAAATCCGACGACTTAAATCTCACTTTGAGAATATGGCAGCACACACGTTGTGAATTGTGTGTGATTTAGTCAGTCTATATGGATGACTAGAACAAAAATTGTAAACACAGTTTAGAACAATAGTTAACATATGGATCAAACCAAATGTTTTGCAAAATGAATTGAAAGCATGGTTTGTTTTCCAGCGAATATAAAGTCATATCGCTGCAGCGTTGTGGTTAGCCACAATTTTTATGTTATCAAAATGTATTTATCTTTACAACACTAAAAAATAGTATTTGGAAGCTTTTCTAACGTTTTTGTCAGAGTAGACTCTTAGGATGGTGAAAGAAATGTATGTCAGGCACATGATAATCCGATTACTAAGGTATAGTTAATGTAATTTTAGTTACAAGTTTGTTCCAAAATAATCGACCACTATTACAAAAGTAAGTACTCGCATTTTTTTTTTAAATGATGATTAATCCGGAATATAACGGGACTTTTCTTAATTATTTTTCTAGAGGTTTCTTCATTTAAGAAGACATATAATCCAGGTTCAGTATCGCGTACATTATGTCAACCCCCAAACCTTATGGAATTATAGTCTAATGTGCTAAAACACAAGCATTCTAATTTCTAACCAATTTATTTTTGTCGTATATCAAATCAATTATTGATTTATAAGTTATTATATAGTTGTTGTCAAGAAAAAAAAAGTTATTATATAGGTGAAGAGAGAAATAAATAGAACGTACTGGTTGCCAAAGAATCAATAAATCAAACCATGAAGAGCATGAACACCAACTCTTCTTCTTTTTCCGGCTACGAACTGGCTGGCCCTAGCGGTGGTGGCAGAGCCAAGTCTCGGTCTATTGGTTCCGAAAGTTCGACTGGTCAGAGAGATGTGATGAGGGTCTTGTTGTTGCTCACAACCATTGCACTTTCTTGTCTTTTGGTCTATAAATCTGTGGACAAGCCTCTCCAAGAGATGTTACCTAAATGGAAAACAAATTGGTATTCACAAAACCAAACTTCATTAAAAATGGTAAGTTCCTCAAATAAACTCATATATATATACATTTTTTTTATACTAGTTATATTGATTGTGTTATATATAGACACAACAGACAAAACAGGCTTCAGAGCTAGAAAGAGTATTGATGAACGCGGCTATGGAGGACAATACAGTGATTATAACAGCTTTAAACTATGCGTGGACGGCTCCAAACTCTACATTTGATTTATTTCTAGAGAGTTTTCAAACAGGACTAGGGACCGAGAGGTTATTGAAGCATGTGATTGCGGTTTGCTTGGATGGCAAGGCATATGACCGGTGTTTGCAGATTCATTCTCATTGCTACTTGATCAATGCTACTGATTCTGATGAGCTCTCGGGGAAAAAACTGTTCATGTCTCCCGGTTATTTGAAGCTCATTTGGCGACGAATGGATCTTCTAAAAGAAGTTCTAAGTTTAGGCTATAACTTTCTCTTCACGGTACGTAATTTCATAATAAGTTAATAATTCTCTAAACCAATTGAAACCCAAGAATGAAAAAGAAAAGGATACCAACTAGTTTAGAGTTCGAGTCTTCGAGACCAAATGACCAAAGGCTTGAAATTGAAGCTATGCCTACCTTATATTGTATATTTCTATTAGCATTATATATTAGCTGGTTAAGAATCTGCCAGTTGAGATAAACCCACCAACCCTAACTATATTGAATATATAAGTAATTAAGATTCGATAATTAGATACATATACCTCATACCATATCATGACAACAGAACAGTCTCTTGATATTATTGCTCACTTGATTAAGACTTGAGAGGGTATAAAATTAGATATTATTATAAATTATTATGTAAACGTTTGGACTGCGATTGATTACCGATGAATCGTGGAATCATTCAGCGATTGTGTAAGGTATTTATTACAAAAATATATATTTAAATAGTTAAAATATGTATCTAATAATGTAAGTATCATTTTATTAGTTTAAAATAAAATATTGGTATGTTTATACATATATAGAAGAAGACTATAATTTTTTTGAACTATACTTCAAACAATACTTTTTTTTTTTTTGATAATATGAAAGTTATGGGCTAATATCCATACATCTCCCCGAGACCACCTAACCTCCCAATGGGATTCAACCACTAGTTGAGAAAAAGAAATATTCCACTTACCATAATTAACTTTAGCACTAACTTTTTCTATGATAAGTCAAATATTTTTGTCAACAATATAGAATTACAATTTCGGAAATGGAAAACTGAAAATTTTACTTCAAAAGTTTTTGGTCCATGTCGGTTTTAAATTTTAATTCACATGCCTAACGATATAAATTGTTCTTTATTGAATAATATATATGTAGGATGCTGACATCTTATGGCTCCGGGATCCATTTCCCCAGTTCTTTCCCAACATCGACTTCCAAATTTCTTGTGATGTCTACAACGGAAAACCTTCTGACAAAAACAACCACATAAACTCCGGATTCACATATGTCAAGGCCAATAACAAAACCCGAACTTTCTACGAGTATTGGTGCAACTCAAGCGAGAGATTCCCCAATAGACATGACCAAGATGTTTTCAATTTCATCAAGAACGAACCGTTCGTTGTGGAACTTGGGATCACGATGAGGTTCTTGGATACGGTTTACTTCGGTGGGTTTTGTCAGCCTAGCCGAGACATCAACGTTGTTAATACTATGCATGCAAATTGTTGTGTTGGTTTGGACAATAAAGTGAAGAATCTTAAAGCAGCTCTTGAAGATTGGAAGCAATATTTGTTGGTGAATACGACCGTGACCGAGACTAGATGGAATATTCCACCAAGGTGTGGTTACTAGAAGTTGTGAATGTCTTGAAACAACAAATCATATAAATATGTTTTCTTCAAATAAGGTTATACTAGTCGATTGACATATAAAATTTTTAAAAACTTAAATAAGTTTAAGATTCTGTTCATCAATTTTCTTTATATAAAACCCAAAAATTCCTTCCATTTTGTAATGATACTCGCCGCGTTTCTATACAACTCAGTAGCAGATTCATGTGGAGTATTAACGGCCAGTCTCATCATAGAGTAAAATATAGCTCCAGCACGATCTTCAGAGTCCTTGTTGTATATCAACCTTAGATTAGTAATCTCAAGAGTCGCATTTTCAACATCTCTATTCTCTTCCACAGCCCATAAAGAAGGTAGATTCTACCTCTTTCTCAAAGACATCATTGGGATCATTCAAATCAGTGTTAACACTATCAGATTCACAAGACAGGGCAACACTTTCATCCTCTATGTCATCAGCGTCTATGGCCTGAGTGATCTCAGTAAGTTTCTCTTTGAGGATTGGTGCAACATAGAATGCTTCCACTCCTCATCATGAGCCTCTTCCCATATGTAACCTACTTCATCAGGACCAAGGTCAGATGCTTTGGACAAAAGATCCGCAGTTTCGGTGTCACTACTACTGTCTTCATCGCTATCGTCTTCTTTATCGGAAACAAGTGACCATGTTTTTCACTTGTCAACACGTTGTGGCTGTCTGGAGATCTTCAGGTATACCATCTGACTTAATTTGTGATATACATACCTCCGTTGAAGATAAGCAAAGCTACTTACCCCAAATATATAAGAACACAAGGCTGGAAAAGCATATACATTGTATTCCTCTCTGGATTATGTGGAGACTATGGAAATATCAAAACAACATGATATTTAACCGTAAAGCAGAGGCTGCATCAAAAACTACTACGAAATGTATGGCTGATACAAAATAATGGTTGGATTCAAAAGAGGAAGACATTATGGACAACAATAACCAAGTGGTTTTGGTCTAGTGGTTCCCACTTGAGAAGGAGTTGCTTTGCTGGTACAGGCCAGAGATCGATTCTCTTCAAACGCGAAACTCTCTATCATTTCCACTTGGCCCTCGGAGCATTCACATGTCTTTCCGGATCCCGGGATTAGTCGGTGCGCATGACCCGTTGACCCGAGAATCAGTTAAGAAGTAAAAGTTCCCGCGACCTGACTCGGAGCTCATGGTGTCCGTTAACCCGGATCACCCGAGTTATAATAAAAAAAAATAAGTCTAAAAAGAAAAAGAAGAATACAATGGCATAAACCACCAAACGGATGGATAAAATATGCTATTTTGATGTTTACACCATGAAGGGAATAGTGTCTATACGGGCTAGGAGGGATCATACGTCAGTCAAAGGAAACTTTCTACATTGTGGAAAGCGCAAGTTTCAGGGACGTCAAACGGTGATAAAATCTCTAACTATGATTTTAAATGGTTAGAAAAACATTTTACTTTTCAATGTCAATGTCAATGGCTATTTAGTTACATATAATGCAGTGAGATCACAATAAGCCTCCAAATTTAGTTCCATTTTTTGAAGTTTGCGATCTGTTTATTTATTCATTTCCCCTTAATCATGCATATTCATTTCCCTTTTAACTTATTTTTAAAATTATTTGCTTTTGATTCTATACTTTATATTTTCATATTATGATTTGTTTCTAGATCTTATGTAATAAGATCGATAATATTACATATATGCAAAATAAATATCTATAAAAATAGATAACAAATTATTTTAGGCATAAATGTGTAAGGTTCAAATCTATATCCATGAAACTGTTTATAAATTTATCTATAGCCATGATTTTGTATGTATATAAATAAGTGATGAACATCTTATATTGTTATACATACACACTACATTACATCATATCATCTGATCGTCTTCACACAATGGTACATATGTAACAAATAAAGCTTCTCTTTAACTTAATACATATTTTCTTTCTTTCTAACATTGCTTTTGGGTATTGCAGGAAATTATACTACATGCTGTGTTCTTGTTGGCTTTACTCCATTTTGGTATTGTAAATGGCCAAACCTATGATGTGCTTCAATTTGGTGCTAAGGGAGATGGTTGTACTGATGATTCAGAGGTACTCTTGTTTTACTCTATGAAAATATCTGAGTTTTATAAGTTTTCAGATAATTTTTTAACCAAAATTTTATCTGAGTATACAAAATTTTTATTAGTTGTTTATTTACTAATACTTAAACATTTGTTTTTTTGTTTGATAAAACAAATAGGCTTTTGTAGAAGCATGGAAAGCTATGTGTGGTTGTGGTGGGAATAAAAAAACACTCCTTATTCCATCAGACAAAACATTTTTACTGCAACCGCTTGTGTTCCAAGGCCCTTGTAATTCACCTTCCGTACAAGTTCAGGTAACATCAAAAGTTCGTTATTTTTTTTTTTACTTTATGTGATAATATAAATATTCTCTCTAAATATGAAATTTCACAGTTTGACGGAAATATTGTTGCACCTCTCAATAAAGCAGCATGGTCAGATTATAAATTACTTAGATGGATTAGTTTTAATGGAATAATCGGTTTAACGGTCAATGGTTCGGGAACAATTGATGGACGTGGTTCGTCTTTCTGGCAGGTGACAAATTTTTTTACATACGAAAATGATGTTAATTATTTTATTAAATATAATACAAAATGTGAATCTAATATAGTTTTTCTTATATTTGTTACACCCAGCCAAAATTGTCAGCTTCTCAACGGCCTACTGTGAGTATATATGTCTTTGTCCCACTAATTTTACTCCCATTTCTTTAAGGATTTTTATTTTTTTAACCGATCCTAGTTAAGTTTTTTTTGGAATGTTTCATTATGAAAGTTTTTCCGTTTTTTTTTTTTTTTGTAGCAATTACATTTTCAAGTATGCAATAATCTCAAGATAACTGGAATAACCTCATTCAATAGCCCGAGAAACCATATATCGATCAACGAATGCAAAAACGTTGAAATAACTCAGATAAAACTTGTAGCACCCAATGATAGTCCTAACACCGATGGAATTAATATATCTGAATCAAGTAATGTTGACATTTACGACACCATGATTGGTACTGGTACGTGTGTAGTTATTATATATCTCTCTTACACATTTATAAACTATAAAACTTTATCTGAAATGGTATAATGGTTATTTGAATTATGATTGTTTTTTTTTTTTTAATTCAGGAGATGATTGTGTAGCTATAAACACTGGGAGTGTGAATATTAAAATCACAAAGATGACTTGTGGACCTGGCCATGGAATAAGGTGTGTGTGTGTGTGATTAATCAATACCATTATATATACAGATATAAAAAAAAATTCTTAGATTCTATAATGAATTTTAATCTTTATTTTTATAATTAAATTACAGTGTGGGAAGTCTAGGAAGAGATGGAGAAGAATCTATGGTTGAGAACGTCCAAGTGACTAATTGCACTTTCAATAGGACCGATAATGGAGCTCGAATTAAGACATGGCCGGTAATA
>VBRH01000645.1:37151-57120 GCA_014578085.1 Cardamine resedifolia | reverse complement strand
GATTTATTTTGATAATGATTGAGAGATTTAGAATATTTACTTATTCATGATTATCTATATCCTTTTCTAATTAGGTTACATAAACTAAGGTCTATATATATATATTGTATCGTTTCTTTTGAGATCATTAACGTAGAAAAAAAAAGAGTTCCCCCAAATTTTTTACTAGCTTATCAAATTCTTAGTAAAGAGGACTCGACTAGCGCAATATGCAGATTTCTATCAAGACGGTCGAAGGAAAGAACATAAACCTAGAGGTTAACGATAGCTCTGACACCATCGACCTAAAGGTCCATGGACCGACCCGTGAATTGATAATTTGTTTGGGTCCGGGTCCGGGTCCGGAAGCAGTCATGCCGATTTTTGTGTCAACTATAGGGAGAGAATTAATCACCCTAGAGGTGGAGAGGACCGAGACCATTGAAAACGTCATGGCCAAGATCCATGAAAAGGGGGGCCCACCAGTGGACCATCAGACTATGTTATTCCAAGGCAGACGGCTCGACAAAGGTCGCACCTTGGCTGATTACAGAATCAAGAAGGAGTCAACACTTGTCATGATGTCTCTTCCTGCTTGGGGACCTTGGAACCCTTGGGGTTGCTAGCAAGAGTGTTTTTTTTTTTTTAAAGTTTTTTTTGTGTCTTTCTAAAAACTTGCCGGTTGATTTCCAATCTCAAGTAGATGTTTTAATTTGGCAAGGAAATAATAATAATAATTTAGTTTTTTAACAAGATATTATTAAATTCTATAAATTTTTTCTTTTTTGATAAACACCAAAAATTTTGAACTTTTGAATCTTCTTCGGTACCCTGCATCTTTCTCCCAAAGGGGATGGGGTTTGAACAAAATTAATTAAATTCTACAATTTCCACTGAAGTTCTTTTAATTAGTTATAGAGTCGAGGTCACTGTAAATTTTTTTTTTACTAGGTGCAGTATATGCGATTACGATGAACAAATTCTTCAAACACCGATTCCACGACGCAAATTCTTCTCGATAGGCGATTCTGCATGTACGACATTCTCATGATGGACAACTCTCCCGTAACACTCGGACCTACGACGGACAATTGTGTATGTACTATTGGACAGAAGAGAAGAAGCCTAGTCCAATTAAGGCTTCTAAAAGAAAAGCAACAAGTCAAGAAAGTTGTTAGAAGTTTGTTATCTTTGTAAAAGTGTAGAACTTATATTGTCAGATATAGGTGCTTATATTGTCAAATATACGTGCTTATATTGTCAAATATATTTGCTTATTTTTGTATAATTATGTAGTAGAAGATGTTGCGTAAATAATTAAGGAGAACATTTCTCTCTTCTCTATTCTCTCTCTAAATCTTAGACAAAATTCTTAATCACTATCCTAATCATTCCGCAATTCTTACATGGTATCAGAGCAATAAACTCCTAATCTCTCTTGTTCTTGTTACTTACTCTTCATTCTCACTCAAATCTCTTTCATTTCATTATTTATTCTCTGGTTTTTTTTCTTTCTCAAAAGTTTTGGACAAGTGTTCTTGAGTGTTCTTAAACATTCAAGTCATGGAAAACTCAAGACAAGTGGTTGCTCCAGTCATTTTGAAGGGTCGAACTATCTCTTATGGTATAGGACGACCAAAACCACACTCTGTAGCCGCGGCCTCTGGGCTCACATCTTATCAAGTGAAACTCCAAACCCGGTTGAGCAAGAAGCTCAAGATGGCTAGAAGATGGTGGTTGTTGTTTATGAAGACAAGTGGTTCCAAGAGGACCAAATGGTGTTGTCTATCATCCAAAACTCTCTTGAATCTTCCCTCCTTGAGGCATATTCATATTGTGAAACAGCCGAAGAGTTGTGGGAAATTCTGAAAAACGTTTTTGGGAACTCATCTAACTTGTTGAGGATCTTTGAAGTGAAAAAGCCATCAATGATCTAAACCAAGAAGACATGGAGTTCACCAAACACTTTGGCAAGTTCAGATCTCTCTGGGCTGAATTTGAGATGCTAAGGCCGAGCTCCATTGATCCCATTGTGCTCAATGAGAGGCGTGGGCAAGATAAGGTGTTTGGGTTTCTCATGACCTTAAATCCGATCTACACTGATCTCATCAAACATCTCCTAAGGGTAGATAAGCTCTCCAGCCTTGAAAAAGTGTGTGCACAAATCCAAAAGGAACAAGGCTCACATGGTCTATTTGGTGGAAAGGAAAATCTCATCACTGCCAACAAAGGAGCATACAAGCAAGAAGAAAGGAAGATATAGATATGTGATCATTGCAAGAAGAAGGGTCACACCAAAGATAAATGATGGATACTTCATCCTCACCTCAAGCCAAGCAAGTGGAAGGAACCAAAAGCTCACCTTTCCCATGAAGATAAGGATAAACAAGGCAAAGGCGGTTCATCTACAAGTGCACTAGAGGGAGAAGTCCGAGCCTTGGTGTCCTCTCAACATGAGCTTGTGAGGAAATCAGAACTTGAAGTCATCCTGAAAGCACTTAAAGAATCTGGTAACCTTGGTCAAACCTTTAAAGCTCTAACTACTTTAAAACCTCTTATTATTGATTTTGGAGCATCTCATCATATGATTAGTGATTCCAATTTGATTAGCAACATAAAACCGGTTTTAGGAAGTGTAGTTATAGCAAATAGTGAAAAAGTTTCAATACAATATGTAATCTTAGGTTGTTTGATAAAGACTCGAAAGCTTTCTATATGCCAACATTTACTTCAAATTTGTTGTCCATTAAGAGAGCTATTTCTGATTGGAAGTGTCTTGCTATTTTCAGTCCTAAAGATGTTTATTTTCAGGATATTGAGACTAGTAAAATCCTTGGAAAAGGGGGTGACCAAGGATGACCTATATGTGCTTGAAGACATTCAGCATAATTCCTCTTTATCTTGTGCTTTAGTTTTATTCTTGCTTATGCTAATGGTGAAATTTGGCATGCTAGACTAGAACACCCTCATTTTCATGCCTTAGAGCTTATTTTCCCTAAAATTTCTTTCAAAAACTCTGAATGTGAAGCTTGTATTCTTGGAAAGCATTGTAGAAATGTTTTTCCTAAGTCTTCTCCTACTACTTATGAACATTGCTTTAATTTAGTTCGCTCTGATGTTTGGACAAGTCAATGTGAATCTAGAGAGCATCATAAATACTTTGTCACATTCATAGATGAAAAATCAAAATACACTTGGGTTACATTGCTTCCATCAAAAGATAGGGTTCTTGAGGCTTTTACAAACTTCCAAACTTATGCCACTAACCACTACAATGCCAAGATTAAATTTTCGAGATCAGATAATGGTGGTGAGTACACAAGCCATTCCTTTAAACAATACTTAGCCAAACATGGAATCATACACAAACCAAGTTGCTCATACACACCACAACAAAATGGAGTTGCTGAGAGGAAGAACCGTCACTTGATGGAGGTAGCTAGGTCCATGATGTTTTATACCAATGTTCCAAAGAAGTTTTGGGAAGATGCCTTAGTTTCAGCCATCTACCTCATCAACCGGATTCCAACCAAAGTCCTTAAGGAGCTTTCTCCATTTGAGGTATTGAACAAGACCAAACCAATTCTTAATCATTTGAGAGTCTTTGGGTGTGTGTGTTTTGTGTTGATTTCAGGAGAACAAAAGAATAAACTTGAAGCCAAGAGTGTAAAGGCAATGTTCATAGGCTATTCCACTATCCAAAAGGGCTACAAGTGCTATGTTCCAGAGACAAGAAGGTTTCTAGTATCAAGGGATGTGAAGTTTGTGGAGGCTAAAGGCTACTATGAGGACAAGAATTGGGAAAACCTTAAGGATCTCTCCCATTCTCCCTCAGACCGGGCCATAAACCTAAGGAAGATCTTGGAGAGCCTTGGCATTTCTCAGTCTAAGGAACCTCATGCAAGGCATGATGAAGCTGAGGGAGGCATAGACCCGGATGTTGGTACTGAGGACAGTACTCCACCGGTTGCAACTTCTGTTCCCCTTGATCATGAGGGAGGCAATGAAGCAGAAGACTCAGGATCAGAATGCACAGAGGTGGAAGAAGTTGACTCTGTTGTCCATGATGAAGGTGAATCAGATCAAGAAGTAGAAGAAGTCTAAGAGGAATCGGTTGTTGAAGCGAGTCAACCAGTTGCTTTGAGAAGAAGTACGAGGAAAAAGTTCTCATCACATTGGAAGAACACAAAAGTCTACTATAATAACAATGTTGTAACTCATCCAAGTCAAGTTGTGTGCTCTCTTGCACATGTGTCTCAGGAACATCAAGTCTTTATTGGAATGCTTGATCAGGAACATGTTCCAACAAGCTATGAGGAAGCTAACGAGCATAAGGTTTGGAGAGAGGTTGTTGGAGAGGAACGCAAGGCTATGGAGATTAACCATACTTGGGATGAAGCTGATCTGCCAAAAGGAAAGAAGACAGTAAGCTCTAGATGGATTTTCACAATCAAATACAAGAGCAGTGGGGAGATAGAGAAGTATAAGGCAAGATTGGTTGCAAGAGGTTTTACTCAAACCTATGTAGATGACTATATGGATACCTTTGCACCGGTTGCTAAGCTCCACACCATCAGAGTGGTTCTCTCCTTAGCCACCAATTTGAAATGGGATCTATGGCAGATGGATGTCAAGAATGCATTTCTCCAAGGAGAGCTAGAGGATGAGGTATACATGACTCCTCCACCTGGTCTAGAAAACACGGTTGCACCAGGAAATGTATTAAGACTTAGGAAAGCTATTTATGGACAAAAGCAGTCACCTAGAGCTTGGTACTACAAGTTGAGTGTCACGCTTAGGGATAAAGGTTTCAAGAAGTCTGAGGCTGATCAAACCCTATTCACTTTGCAAAGCCAAGAAGGTATTGTAGTCATTCTCATTTATGTAGATGATATTATCATCTCTGGGAATGACAAGGTGGGAATACAATCTACTAAAGCTTATCTTAAATCAGTATTTGATATTAAAGATCTTGGTGAACTAAAGTACTTCCTAGGGATAGAAGTGTGTCAATCCAAGGAAGGCCTCTTCTTATCACAAAGGAAGTACACTTTTGATCTCTTGACTGATGCAGGAAAGCTAGATGCCAAACCAGCAAAGACTCCTCTTGAAGATGGCTACAAAGTGGAGCGTGAGGGGGAGCTAGGAGATGAGGCATTTGGAGATATCAAGCTTTATAGGAAGATGGTTGGTAAGCTGATCTACTTAACTATCACTATACCTGATTTGTGTTTTGCTGTTAATCAGGTAAGCCAACATATGCAAGCTCCCAAGATATATCATTGGGATATGATGGACCGAATCTTGAGGTATCTCAAGAGAACTCATAGCCAAGGCATTTGGATGGGAAGCAATGAGAGCTCTGAGATTGTAAGCTATTGTGATGCTGATTTGGCTGAAGATAGGAAGGATATAAGGTCTACTACTGGTTATTGCATATTCATTGGAGGAAACCTAGTCACTTGGAAAACAAAGAAGCAAAAGGTGGTCTCATGTTCAAGCGCTGAAGCTGAGTATAGAGCCATGAGGAAACTGACTACCGAGTGCATCTGGCTCAAGGCTCTTCTCAAGGACTTAGGAATTGAGTCAAAGGATCCAATCACAATGCATTGTGACAACCAAGCAGCTATACATATTGCCTCAAACTCAGTGTTCCATGAAAGGACCAATCACATTGAGGTGAATTGCCACAAAGTGAGACAAGCGGTTGAGGTTGAGCAAGAAGTCATCTTGCCTTGCTACACAAGAAGCTCATATCAGTTGGCAGATATCTTCACCAAAGCCGCTAGCTTAAGGGTTTGTGATTTTATCCATTCAAAACTTGGACTCACAAACCTCTTTAGTTCATGATCCTCTTAGCCATGGAGCCCATACTCTTTTCCCTTAGTATGGTTTTGTCCCAATTGATTTTTTATACTAAAGTTTTTTTAATGAGGTAGATCTTCATGGTTCCAAGCTTAGTCATTCATCCATAGTTAAGCTTGAGGGGGAGTATTGGACAGAAGAGAAGAAGCCTAGTCCAATTAAGGTTTCTAGAAGAAAAGCAACAAGTCAAGAAAGTTGTTGGAAGTTTGTTATATTTGTAAAAGTGTATAACTTATATTGTCAGATATATGTGCTTATATTGTCAAATATATGTGCTTATATTTTCAAATATAGTTGCTTATTTTTGTATAATTATGTAGTAAAAGATGTTGTGTAAATAATCAACGAGAACATTTATCTCTTCTCTATTCTCTCTCTAAATCTTACACAAAATTCTTAATCATTATCCTAATTATTCCACAATTCTTACATATACGATATCCCTATGATGAACATACTCTCCCTGTAATATACGAGACCACGATAGACGTCTCTATCTGCAACACTATGGAATCTCCGACAAACTTTCATCCATTAATCTGACAAGAAAATTGTGTTTTGGTGTTCAAACTCCAGACCCGGTGTATAAACTTTTAAACTCGTAACTAATGGGTGAAAGATGCTTGATGTAAGTTAATAAGGTCGTTTTTGCGGTGTCGTGACGGTTTTGGAAAGAGAAGGAAGAATAATAAAAGTCTTTAGTACATTTTTGTTTTTGTTTTTCATTTTTAAGAAATGTTATAATACTATTATAAGGAGTATAAGTAATAAATAGAAAATTTAATTAAACTAAGAGTTTTATTAATAAAAATAAAATTTAAATATCGCCAATTTTTAAAAAGAAACTAAACAGTTCTAGAACATAGTTAATCCTTCTGTTAAGTATGATTCCATGAGATCTAAAACTACGAGGCAAACAGTCGACCGAACTATCCTAAAATTTGATTAGTACAGTATCCAAATTTTAATAGATATAACATAGATCATTTATTTTGTACGGCAGATTAAGGCCTTGAATGGTAGTAGTTTTTACCATGGTTTTTTGATTTTTGATTTTTGAAAAACCATTTAATTACACATTCATGATTATGAAAAAATTGGATTCCCTAAAAAATAGAAAATCTAGATTCTATGAGTTTTTGAAAATTTCTAAATAAAATCTAGAAACCATATTTCTGAGTTTTTGAGTTTTGTTTGAACAATATTTTTGTTTTTAATTTTTTAATTTATTTTATTTATTTTATTTTTCTCTTTTGTAAAATCCAAAAACCAAAAACCAAAAATTAAAATCTAAAAACCAAAATCTATAATCCAAAAACCACTAAAAAAACTCTTAAACATTGATGGCCTAAATGTCCGGTACCAATTACAATATCCTAGATTTTAATAGATATACAAATATTAGATAACCACATATATAGTTTACGGTCAGAAAATATGTTGACCCCAAAATCATGATATTCTCTTTAATTAGGCCCATTCCTAATCACCGTAACTAAATAATTATTTGTAATGCTAACTTTGTTAGCAATTGAAGGAAATGAAACCCAATTTACAGAGTTGTTAAATATGTTCTAACAAATGAAAGATGAATAGCCTTAATTCACGACCCACGATATCTAGAGCCTAAAATTTCTTAGCACAATTCTCAAATGTGATAACATACCTATCATTATTATGTTTCTCGAAACAAGACCTGCATCTAGAAGGATATATATCTTTTTGATGAATCGTTACCCACTAGAAAAGTAATCCAAACATACACAAGAAAGCATTATTATTCTTAACAAAATAAATAAAGAAAAAGCATATCTTAACCATGAAGATACCTATGACCAATAGACATGAAAGAAGCTTTGTCCTTTAGTATATAAAATTCATTCATTTTAGTGATAATAATAGAGCAGATGCTAGTCAGCAAAATAAAATAAAAAATGGAAAATCCCCTTTACTTAATTATAGAGACTTTACTATATTCTAAAATCCCCACTGAAAATAAGAGTATATTGTTCGCATTACATTTACAACTCTATATAAGTCACTCATGAATCCACTCTTTTAACTCAACAAATGAAAACAAAATAAAATAAAAAAAGAGAGAAGAAGAGTTAAAGCTTTGTGATCATATATATCAATATGAACAGCCAAAAGGATAACAAAGAAGAGAGTTCAACATATTATGATACCGCAAAGAAAATGGTAGGCGTCGCCGGAGCCGTTGTAGCATTCGCCGGTCTAGCCTTTCTGAGCTTGAGCTCGGCATCGGAAGAGAAGACATCGGAAGAGAAGATGATGAAGGCTCCTGGAGGGGATGGTTATATTAGCAGGAAAGGTTTCGAAAAAAACCCCAAAAATTACTTCGAGGAGCAGCGTAATTATAATCGTAATAATAAGAAATGAAAATATATTATAAAAAAAACATAAAAATATGAATATGTGGCCGACTTGAGTTTTCCGACTTTGTATTATATAAACTAAAATAATAAAACGTCGCATACCAAAATCGTATGTCATATATGTACCATGTTAATATGTGTATCAGTATAATCTTTGCTATTTTAAGGTACTTGTGTTTAATGTTATGTTGTAATAATCGGCAGCCAGTAATATATGCTCTGAGTCGGTGAAAAAACGTTTAAGATTTTAATTTAAGATTTTAATATTGTTGTCTCATTATAAATGTGTCCCCTACAAAAACATTTTCAGAAACAAAAGTACTTTAATTTGGAGTTTGGACATGGGCGAAATTCTTAAGGTTTTACACTAAAGTCATTGGATTATCATTTATCACTTAACAAGAAGTCGTAATTATAACATTTCTCATGGGGATCACATTCACATTTATGCTTTACTAAAACTACATATATTATTACGTGTATATATATGCTACAACCTGAACAATATGAAATATTTTCCACTAATCACATAAAAATATTTTCATTTTTAATAACATAAACACAATTAAAAAAATCCTAAAGAAGAAATTGATTTGAATCAGATCGCGTAATAATATTAAATAAAAAAATTATCACGTAAATAATTTTCTTTAAAAAAATCTCACATTAAAAATATTTGATTAATAATAATTCCATGAAAAGTTACTTCCAGGTTTTAGAGTCTTTTGACAATCAACTCTAATTATTATTGAATTTTTTAGAGTTGGCCCAAACCAACCCCGGTCAGATAAGTCTAGTAACAAATCTAATTCGAATAAGTTTAGGCCTAAAAACAAGATTATTTTTTGCTTCATAATCTATGCCAGATCTTTCCTTTTCTTTCTTTTCATGGGCCAGACATGCCTAATCAATACTCTTCATAGTCGGCATCAAATTAGCAACCCTAATAATCTCTCACGAGCCCACTGATTTTAACTCAGTAAATCAAAACACAAAAGGTAGAAGAAGTTAGCGTCTGTGTGATCTTTATCATCAGTAACTATGAATAACAACAACGACGAAAAAGATAACAAAGATAAGAATTGGACATTTTTCGAAATCGCAACGAAAGTCTTAGGCGTGATTGGAGCCTTTGGAACCTTAGCGAGTCTACTCTCGTTAATGAGCTTGAGGTCAGAGGAGAAGATGATGGACGTTTCTTGGAGAGATGCTCGTATTCCAAGTAAAGCTTATGAAGACTATTTCAAGGATCTACTGCGTGATAAGAAGTGAATATATATGAGTATATATGTGGAAATCTATATTTTAATATTTCAGAATTTTGTATTCTAACAACTATAAATACTATTATACCTAATAGAGTCAATTAAGTTAAGGTTAATGTGGATTGACAATATATATTACTACTGAATGTATCATATTACATCTAGCTTTTATGATCTCATAAATACTTTGTTTTCCCTTGTTTTTTTAAACTTTTTTTTTGGCAAGGAAACAATTAAGTATGGTTAATCTGATGTAAAACCAAACGATTCAAACCTTTAATTCTAAATGATATTTACATACTATCAAAAGAAAAAGAAAAAAAAAACAAAAGCGCTTTTGTTTTTGTTTTTTAAATATTTATGTTACTCTCATGAAGACCAACACCTATAAATTGAAAAAAAAAATCAAATGTGCTCCTTAATACGTATGTAACTAAGTGAGCGAATTACATTCAATAATTCAAAGTTTTTGTTTTGTTTTTTTTTGTTAAAATTTGTTAGTAATTCAAAGTTAACTCTGAGTACTATGGTACTGAATGAATGAGAAGCATAGAACGTGCGGTTAAAAGGGTGTTCCATCAAATCTTCACTATTCATTTTACTTTTTAAAACTCTGGCACATAATTTAAGAGAAACGTACTTAATAAAAAATAATTAAAAACACAACATTTTTGTCTAAATTTTCTTTCCGCATGTACTGTTTCAACAACACCCAATGAAGGATGGTTCTTGTGTTTCAAAGGCGTTACCCCCCTTTCATATACATACATATGTGTGTATGTGTATAATATAATTAGTTTTTAAAATTTAAAAGTTTTAAAATAAATGGATACATAATAGATTTTTATAAATAACATAAGTTTACTTAAAATACATATATTTATATCATTCAATAGAACAAATAGTCAAAGTTTGATAACTATTTTTGTAACATCAATTTGAACATTTTAGCCCATTAGAGTGGAAGATGGAAAACATATAACACAAATAAGGGACAATATTACAGATATCATATGGGAAAATAAATAAACTCGCTAATATTATTTTGTGTTGTATTATTTTATTTAGTATTTTTTGAATTTGATAAATAATGTTTTTAAAAGCTTGATTATTTATTGCACACCATATTAATATTTTTAATTGATTAATATAATATTATTATTATTCAATTTATATTTACAATATTTATCTATATTATATATCCCGTACGCTTATTAGGTTTTTTTTTACCATTCAAACATTTACATAGCACCGTATATTGTTTTTTTCACCATTCATATATTGTACTGTACCGCTTATTTCGTACTAACTGCAATTATTTCGCATGATACGTTTCTCCCAAATGAATCGCAGTTAAACCGCACCGCACTATATATTTTGCTAGTTTGCACCGTTCAATCTGCTATCACCATTCGGAACCTTATAAAGAACTGCACCAAAATTTAGATTTTTTTTTTTGTGTTTTGATGAATCGTACGTTATCCACTGAAAAAAGTAAATTCAAACATGAAGCAAGAAAGCATCTTTACTCTTATCAATAAAACAAAACCAAAAAAAAAAACATATCTTAAGCTCGAAGATATATATGCCTCTTAACAATCGACAAGAAATCAGCTTTAGCCTTTAGTATAGTACATAACATGATAACACATTCTCTCATTTTTGAAATAAGGGAAATTATAATAAAACAAATGCTTTAATCTTGCGAGTGTGAAAGGGGGTCCTTCTTTCAATTATTTAAACTTAACTTATCTTTTCATCATATCTCCTCTTTTACTTTTACAAAAAAAAAAAAGCAATATATAAAAGAATTGCAGAATTAATAAGATAAAAACAAATAAACTCTAACATAAACTTAATACTATCTTTTTATATTCCACTATATATTTTTAATAAGAATTTATAATTTTAGGAACTGCGTATAAATGTTTCCAAGTTAATTTTCTAAAAAAAAAAAATTCAAGTTATGATGTGAATTCCAGTAAAAACCAATAAACTCTAACATGAACTTAATACTATCTTTTTATATTCAAGTTATGATGTGAAGAAGACAAGAGAATGGTGACGGTAGGATGATGGCGTAAGAATGGTGACGGTAGGAGGATGGCGTAAGAATATATGACTCAAATGTTACCCACAAGTAAAGTAACTAAACAAAAAATAAAATAAAGATGTGGTTTATAAAAACACATGAATCCACCCCACTCGGGCCACTCATTCAACTTACCAACCAAACAAAAAATAAAATAAAGAGAAGAAGAGTTAAAGCTTTTATCTCTTATCAACATGGAAGCCCTTTATCAAAAGAATAAAAAAATAGGAATAATTGGTTAAATGGACAGTTTTTTTGAATATGATGATCTTGGAATTATTCGATTCCTCAACGAAAGTCATTGGCCTGGTCGGAGCCATCATAGTCATCAGACCCTAGGAGGAATGAGCATTTGCCTAGGATTCATGTCAATATTTTAAAAAAAAATTATTTAAACAGATGAATCCAAAAAAAAAAAATTATTGTAAAAAGTCCATCAAATTAGTTTATCGAGGGTCCAAAATTGTTTTGAGATGGACTTGATAGTTATTGCTGGTATATGGTCTTTTCAGATAATTCATTTCGATGGAGATGAGAATAAATATTTGTTTAGTGCAAAAAATTGATCATCCAGATTGATCATCTGGATGAATCATCTGAATAAGTTTTGAAATCTAGGCAAAATTTTCAAAGTCATCTAAATGATCTAAATTTCTTTGTTAATTTAATTTGTTTTAAAAATATCTAAATCAATAATAATGTATAAAATAAAATAGTAATTTTGGCCGGAAAATATAATTTTGCGATTTTCCACAAAAATTGCGATTTCACGGTTTTGACGGGAAAACTTCATTTTGCGGTTTTCTGCTTAAATTGCGATTTCATGGTTTTGGCGGGAAACGTCATTTTGTAGTTTTTGCCAAAATTGTGATTTTATGGGTTTGGCTGGAAAACGACATTTTGCAATTTCTGTCGTGTTGAAATTGCGATTTCATGGTTTTCCGGGAAACTTCATTTTGCAGTCTTTCGCCAAAATTGGGATTTCATGGTTTTGGCGGAAAAACAACATTTTATAATTTTTTCCGCCAAAATTACGGTATTATGGTTTTGGCGGGAAAACATCATTTTGCGATTTTCCGCCAAAATTACCGTTTCACGGTTTTGGCGGGAAAACATCATTTTGCGATTTTCCACCGAAATTGTGATTTCATGGTTTTGGCGGGAAACATCATTTTGCGATTTCCTGCCAAAAATGAGATTTCACGATTTTGGTGGGAAAACGATATTTTACGATTTTTCGTCGAAAGTATGATTTCACGGTTTTGGGGGGGGGGAAAGGTCATTTTGCGATTTTCTGTCGAAATTACGATTTCACGGTTTGGTGGAAAAAATCATTTTGCGATTTTCTGTCGAAATTGTGATTTCATAGTTTTGGCTGAAAATCAATTAATTCCGCGATTTTTTTTTTGCGAAAAATCTCATTTTACAATTTTTTTAAAATATTTATTTTACGCTTATTCCACTTTTATTACATTATTTTTTTTTGCGGTTTCTAAATATTGTATTTTAACATTATGATTAAGATTAAAATATGTTTAAACTAAATCATGGGCATTTTAGTTATTTTCTTATTAAAAGCATTGAGATGTATATGAAAATTTACAAAAAATTAAACAACAAACTAAAGTTCATTCAGATCGATCATCCAAATGAACAATCTAAAATGAAAACAAACAACATTTAAATGAATAATTGAAATGGACTATTTGAATAAATCATCTAAATGAAAATAATAGATGGAGAAACAAACGGGCTCATACTCTTATGGAGCAGCTCAAGCCCGACGATGAAGGCTCCCGGAAAAGGTGGTGGTCGTATTTACAGAAAATCATTTGAAAAGAACCCCAAAGGCTACTTCAAAGATCTGCGTGAGAAATGAATATTTGACTATGTGGAATTTTAGTATTCCTAATTCCTATGACTAAATAAGGTAATTAGTCTTTTTTTTTGTTTTTTTGACATCATAAGGTAATTAGTTTTCTTATGTCATACTCATATATTTTCAGTTACTCGTATGTCGTATGTCGGTATAAAATGTCTTTTTCAATTACTCGTTTAATGTTTTAATTATCGGCCGGGATTATGACGTGAATCGGTTAAATTATCAAATATCATACAGTTGTTAACTTAAAATTTTAATTTATAATACACAAAACAGACAATATTTCAATTATAGACTCGGCTGTTCACAACAAGATCAATGAAGAAAATAGGTTATACATGATGATCTCTCTATAACTCTTATAGTTTAATGATAGCAATTAAAAAGCTCTCAGTGAAGATTTCCCAAATCTTTCAGTTGTCATTAATATAAGTGATCCCTTGATATATTGTTGGCCATAAATCAATTTCTATATGTTCGTTGATACAAAAGTGGCTCGATCTTGATTATTTAAATTTCTGTAAAACTCATTTATTCACTTAAAAAAAAAAACTCTTTTATCAGTAAAAAATAAGATTTCAAACATATTGACGAATAACGTGACTTAAGGTTTAAAGAACAAATATTATTGAAAAATTTACGATTTTTAGTCAGTTATTGTAATGCAAAATAAAACTAAATTTTCAACTATACTATACTAAAGTTTTTAACTAATGGAGTCAATGAAGTATATTGTGGATTGACGAAAAAAAGATATATATAAGTGTGATCTTACAAAATGGGACACAGAACTAGAGAACAGATAAACAAAAGAACTAGTTAATGGATTCTTAGGTCGAGACGGTCCGTTTGTCTGAGGTGGTTCTTTGCACCACTCGAGCACCAGAGCGGCTTCCGCTTCCACCACCGCTTGTACCAGAAGATGTCCGAGCCATAGCCCGCTGTATGATTCGAATAGGAATCCCGCCTAAATCAAAATCTTCCTTCAATGATCTAGTTAAAAACCTTATGTCGCTTTCCAATAACTGCGTTTTACCGCTCACAAACGCTACAAAAGTTGGTGGTCGAGCTTTCACTTGAGTGAAAAACTTAATCTTTGGCTGCGAAGCCGTGTCTTTCCAAGAATGTCGGCTCATAACCTAACTCAATACACAGAAAAAATGCTTAGCCAAGTAATGAGGTCACATGTTTTAGTCTGATTCAGTCATAGTACAAACCTTACGCAACCAGCGATTGAGGCGGCCTGTGGAAAGTCTTGAACACCATCTCTTGTATGTGTCAGTGACTTCTTTCATTACTTCCATACGTCCTCTTCCCTCTAAAGCAGAGATAAACACAACCGGTATTCCCGTTATCTGCGACCAAATATTATGTTTCTCATCACCCGGGAATCCGAAGAATGATCAAAAGATCAAATTTTTATTATTACCTGAGGAATAACTGTCTGAACTTCAATGGGAACAGCTTCTTTGATCTTCTTGTACATCTCAGAGTTCTGTTTCCCTCTTAGACAATCCATTTTGTTAACGATAACGACTAGACCACGTCCTTCTTCTACAGCGCGTCTAGCTATAACTACTTCTGAATGTGTCATACTACATTTAGCTTTTATGATCTGAAGATTGCAATACCAAACATACAGTAAGCATCTCTGATTTTCTTTTTCATTATTCATTTGTGCAAAAAAACCACGAATCACATTAGTATGTGAGGATATGACAAACCTCTTCAGCATCGAGAACTAACACGATAACATGTGCCCGCATCAGACTCTTTCTTGATTGCATGATACTCAAAGAAGCTGGTCCTTTGTCTCTCTCTGTTCTCTCCAACCACCCAGCAGTATCAACCTTAACAGAAAAAACCGGCATAAACATGAGTTAGTTTGAGAGCTTGTTCCGCTTTTTCTGTTTAACATAAAGAGAACAATAGCTAGTGTAAGAGAATTAGAAAAATCAGAATTCTAAACGTACCATATAAACAGTCCTACCCTGAAACTCGAACTGAACTCTCACAGCATCTCTAGTGAGACCCGCTTCTGGACCAACCAACACGCGCTCTTCTTCCAACAATGCATTGAGCAATGTTGACTTCCCAACATTAGGCTTACCTACAATAGCTAACTGCAATGGTAACTTGGACTCGTCGATTTCATCAGAGAGATTCTCATCGCTCTGAACATCCTCTTGACTGCATATATCTAATATAAGACTGTGAGGTTCAGTAAAGAGAGAAAATCAAGCAAGCAGCTTCTAGTTTGATTTTCTTGATATAGGTTCAGATGGGGTTTTATTACCGTTTAACATTTCGACCATGTAATCCTCTAGTAGAGGTCGGAGAACTTCATAAAGTGTGGTCATACCGAGTCCAGTCTCGGCTGATATAGCAATAGGCTCACCAAATCCTAATGCAAGGGCTTCTGAAGCAACTTCATCAAGAGATGAGCCAATTGATTCAGATTTATTCATAACTATTACCGGCTTAATCTGTGGAGCATGCTTTCTCAACCATTTCCCAACCTCTAAATCCAATGGATGCAACCCAGCCCTACAAAAACATAAACAAGACACCGAATTAAAAATACTACCAACAAATTAGTACATAGAAACTAGGGAGTAAAACTTCACCTCACGTCGATAATAAGAACCGCAAATTGAGTCCTTGCAAGCACATTAGCAGTCATTGCTGTGGTTCTACCGAGAATAGTACCCGAAGAAACTTCAGTCTCTATACCAGCAGAGTCCAACACATTAAACCTCAAGTCACCTAATTTTGCAATCCCCTCTCTTATATCCCTTGTTACATGATCATCTGGAGTGTTGTAAACAAGAGCCTCCCTCCTTCGAATCAATCTAAAGAACAACACAATTGACTAACTCCACAATAATATATTTATCTCAAAAATTAAGAAACTAATCTTGAGCTTGCAAAGAAGAAACTAACCGGTTATACAAAGCAGACTTTCCAACATTTGGCCGGCCAATGATCATCACAGTAGGTAATAGGTTCGCATCGATTTTAGTGAAATCAATTGGTTTCTTGTAAACAACCTTTGGCTTCTTATCCACAAATTTCTCACAGGAAACATTCTCATTATCAACAATTGAATCATCTAAACTAAGATTCGAGTCCAATACACTGTTTATAGAAGCTGAGGAAAATCCATTTGTGAGTCGAAGTAAGCAAGCAAGATTCAAATTTGGGATCATATTACGACTTCCATGTCTAGCTATAGAAGTGAATCCTGAGGCAGAAACAGCAAGAAAACATCTAAATCTGTCAAATTTGGATTCTAATAAGCAGATATTGAAAAAAATGAGATTTATATACCTAAAGATGAAAAATTGCAGCAATTAGGAGCAATGATATGATCTTGAAGACGAGAATAAATACATCTATAGTAAAACCCAAGACTGAATTGACTCTTCCGAGCTGAGATTGCTCGAATTAGTGACTGAGACATTGTAGATGAGAAATTTCAACTTAAGGGTATACGAGGATTTGCATATGATTTCAATTAGGAAATCGAAAATGAGAATTGAAGAGAAAAGTATGAAGCTTGAAGCAATAGATGATGAAGAAACACCGAAGCTAAAACCCTAAACCTTTTTTTCACCGGTGCTACTCTTGCAGTTCGGTCATGCCGATTGCCGACGTGAGTGATGTGTATCACCTAGTGATACGACGTCGTTTTGCAGAGATTGCAGTAAAATCTTATTGGGCTTTGAAATGGTTTTTTTTTAAAGCCCAGATGCTCACTAAGATATTTGAGATAGGAGGAACAGTCCGGTTTACGATTGGTTTGGGTTACATTTTTCAGTTTTGGTTTTAGGAATTCTATAACAAACGAAACTAAAAAAATGTATTTATACAATACGATTTGATTTCGATTCGTTTAATGAAATTTTGTTTAGTTTAATTTGGTATGTATTCATCTCGAAAATTACTTAAAAGTATAATTAAATAACAATTAATTCAATTTATATTCATATATATAAATGTTTATTATAATTCAATTTATATTCAAGTATAATTAAATGTTTGTAATAAATTTAGTTATTTTTTCGGTTTGATTTTGTTCGATTACGATTCGGATTCAAGTTTCTTGATTTTTTAAAATAGTTTATTAATAAACTTGGTATTGCAATTTCGGTTTGGTCTAATTTGTTTTATCATTTGGGTTGTTAATATGTTTCACCAACTTAGTTTAAGAAAACGGCACAATGTCTAAACATTAAACAACAGGATGTGCATACGTGGAAACAAAAACCTAGAGTTTTATCGTTGACAGCTTCGTTCTTAAGTCGCGCGATCAGGTCAGAGAGCGAGAGAGAGGAGAGATCGAGAGAAATAGAGATGGGAAGTTATTTATCGAGTCTTTTGGGTGGAGGAGAAGGAGTTCCAGAGAGTGAATCCGAAACCAGTCGCGTCCACAAGTTTAGCTCTTCAGCTCGATGGCAACTTCATTTCAACGAGCTCAAAGATTCGAACCAACTGGTATGGTCTCGATTCGATTCAATTGGGGGGTTTTTGTTTTCACTGAATTGATAAAGTTTGATTTTTTTTTAATTTTGGGAGAGAAGCTGGTGGTTGATTTCTCAGCTTCGTGGTGTGGACCATGTAGAATGATTGAGCCTGCGATTCATGCCATGGCTGATAAGTTCACTGATGTTGATTTCGTCAAATTAGATGTTGATGAACTTCCTGTAAGTTATCTTCTTTTAACTTTGATCTATCAAAGTTTCAAACTTTCTTTGTCTTTGTCACTAATCACTCTGATTAATTCATAGTTTGATATCGAATTTTTCTTGAGTTTATAGTTAGAATAGCTTAATGTACATCAGTTTAATTCTAATATAATATAAAGATCCAATCTTGCTGCCAAAGTTTCAACTTTCTCTGTTTCTGACTTTTGTATCCGTCGTCTTTACTCTTATTGATCCAAAGTTTGACTGTTTTTTTGTCTGATATCGAAGAGGTTAGATTTTGTTATGAAATGAGATGAGAAATGGTTGAAAACACAGTTATGACTTATGAGATTTGTATTTGGGAAACAGTTTAATAAACTTATTGCATGACTTGATGTTTTCAGGATGTGGCTAAAGAGTTTAATGTGACGGCAATGCCAACCTTTGTGCTGTTGAAAAAGGGTAAAGAAATGGATAGGATCATTGGAGCCAAAAAGGAAGAACTTGAGAAGAAAGTTGTCAAATTCAGGGCATAGTGAGCATATTCATTATTAACACCTTCAACAATAAACAAACATGTGTAAACTCAATAATAATTAAATGGTATGTTTGTGTATTATACTCTATTTTTTCCGCTGTAAGACCTTTTGTGTGATTGATTGAAATGGTTTCTTGAAAAATATTTAAGACTAAGCTTGAGCATGGTTTAGTGTGGATGCTTTTGCATGTTGTGCACAATGGTTTGCCTCTACTCTTAATTGGGTCACCTATATCATGATCCTTGCGATTTACCTGGTAGTAGTAGCTTCCTCATACGGCTTAGCGGACCTCTTTTTTTTTCATTGGCTCCATAGCAAATAAGCCTGAAAGACCCAATTTCTGTCAAGCAACCAGCAAAAATGGTAAGCTACATTGAACAGACAAGAAAGCTGGATGGTCTTTTTACCCACGCAAGAAAACTAGTTTATGGATGAATACTACAAATGAGAAAGATGTCTAAATTCTCTGACACAAGGTCAAATTTATCAGATTGTGATTACATTACATGATAAGATTATCAACAACACATTTGTAAAGTAAAAAAAAAAAAAAAGACCATTATATTGGATCAGAGGGATCTTTTGGATCGCCGGAAAAGAAGCCGACCAACCACCACATGAGAAACCGATGGATGTTGTATTAAGAACCGGTTAAAACAAACCGGAAGATGAAGAACTAACCTGAAATCTACTCTCTAAACACCCTCCCTAAGCTTCTGCGAGAAGCCAGGTAGCCGGGGAGGCAAATCAAAAATCACCTAAAAATCTCTCTTAGCTGTTAGGATTTTTTTGTTTATAGTTGTTTACGTAATAAAAAATTACTGTAATCTTATTATATTATCTAACATTTATCTCCCACATCTCCGAAAATGGTCATATCCTTAATATGCTCTTTCCTAGCTCAATGGGGTATCCTCGCTGTATGGCATGGACATGGTCATAAGAATAAACACATTCCCATTCTAACTTCCAAGGGTTATTATATATATGGAGTCACAAGTAACAACGGATGTGTTGTAGAAGCAGTAATGCTTCTTCTTTATGATTAGAAGATGGTCCTATCTACTGATAATGATCGTCTTAATGTGTCTTCTCAACCACAAAATGAGAATCGCAACAGATGCTACCAAGTGCTTGCGCGTTTATTTTTGTTTTTGGGGATTAAGAATCCTTCTTACGGTTGCTGCTCTTTAAGCTTACCTTTTAGTCTCTTTTATGAGTAGTTAAGCTTGCAAATGAAACAATTCTTTTTTTTTTTTTTTT
>VBRH01000644.1:32895-45605 GCA_014578085.1 Cardamine resedifolia | reverse complement strand
CAATTGCTGCTATCACACATGAGGGACAGTGAGATGAGTTTTACCTTGAGTTTATCTTCTCCAAGGTACAACTTGAAACAGAGAACAAAACAAAACAAAACAAAACGAGACCATCCTCATCTTGTAATGTCTGATAACCACGTATCAGACCAAAACAAAACCAAGCTTTTAAAAATCTATCTTGTAATTTATAAATTTCCCAAAATAAAATCATATGATAAGTAAGCGAACCCTAAATTCACAACTATTTTGGGTAAACAAATAATTAAAACTATTGCTTTCGTCCAAAAAGGCGTTGCTTGGGAAGAATTTATGCAGAATCAACACATAACAGTGAATTTAGGGTTGATACGTATTAGTGGGAGGAGATTTCTGATACGTATCAACTGGACACGTGGCGCTTCTATATTGGACCGACGCTTTTTTAATTTTACATCTTCATTTCTCATTTTTTTCCGTATAGAAAGCAAAAAAAAAAAACTCGACGACAATGATGGAATCTGGAGTTTTGATTCCCGGAGATTTCTCTTCTCCTGGTGACTTTTCTCCAGAGGAGTTGGTACCAAGATTCAGTCTGTGAAGAATCATGTCGCCGATGTAACCAAGATTCTTCACAGACTGAGAGATATCGGTGCAGATCCGAAACCTTTCGGGGATAGAATCTGGGAGCTCATCGCAAAATGAGGCCGATGGGTCAATGAGATTAAGCAACTGAGCACAGATCGATACCAACGCCTCTGGAGAAAAGTCACCAGGAGAAGAGAAATCTCCGGGAATCAAAACTCCAGATTCCATCATCGTCGTCGAGTTTTTTTTTTTTTGCTTTCTATACGGAAAAAAAATGAGAAATGAAGATGTAAAATTAAAAAAGCGTCGGTCCAATATAGAAACGCCACGTGTCCAGTTGATACGTATCAGAAATCTCCTCCCACTGATACGTATCAAACCATTTTGCCATTTTTTTTTTTAAATTAAATGTCTGATACTCGACCAATATGTGCCTTGAGGATGGTCTAAACTCCTAGTGTATGACAATTTGATTTGCTAATCTGAGTCAAGTAATCTTTTGAAAACTTATTTACTTCAAAAGTAGAAATTCAATACAACCTCTATAAATTAATAAATAAATATTATAAAATAATGAAAAATAATGAAAATTTTTGATTCTTGGACCGGACCGGTCCTAGACCAAATCCAATAAAACATTTGAATACAGCCCCACTTTTTAGGGGCCCACATTTGTTTTTATTTTTGTTTTAGTTTTTCTTTCTCTGTTTAAAAAGAAAAATGATAAAGTCTTACATACGATCGATTATGTCATAAAAAAAGGTTAAACGGATTAGTTATGTTATCGATAGAAAAAATCATAATTAGAAACCTTGATTATACAAGTTTAATGAATGATTTCGGAGAGAAAAATGCAAGAAGGATTATTTTTTAAAAGTTTAAAATTGTGTTTTATTTTTCTTTTAAATATATTATTGTATTTTTGTTTTTAAACATGAGTTTTGTCGAGACTGATTTTTTTTATTAAGTAATTAAAGAACAATTTTTTATATTATAAAAATTAAATGTTAATTTATTTATTTTGTTTGGGACCCCAATTTTTTAAAACCGGCACTGTTTTTTGAAACGTTTTGAGCCTCTAGAAAGTGGAAACTCGAGACCTAGGACTTAATCAAATACTCCTTACTCAAGATATGGGCCTTGCGTATAATGGAACCTTAATTTTACTATCACTTCTATATGAAACTTTAAATACCCGAGCACAGGGGCCTTGCGTATAATATAGAATTCCAAGATTATAATACATGTGCTAACTTTAAATACTAGATTAGTATTTCAATATTAAAATATTATAAAAAACTGCTTAATAATTTATAAATATATTAATATTAGTCATTTTATAAAACTAACTTATTATTTCCCTTAAAATTTAGTATACATTACGGTTAAAATTATTCAATTAAA
This sequence comes from Cardamine resedifolia, assembly GCA_014578085.1. Taxonomy (NCBI): domain Eukaryota; kingdom Viridiplantae; phylum Streptophyta; class Magnoliopsida; order Brassicales; family Brassicaceae; genus Cardamine; species Cardamine resedifolia. The sequence continues at coordinate 43,634 of VBRH01000644.1, read as the reverse complement.
AAATATTCTCAAACATACATTTTTCTTGGATCATATTATAAACAAAACTGAATTTCTACTCACGATACTCTACAAAAATTATGCATTACCCGTACTTAGTTGGATGTTTTATTATGCAACATTTGAGTTTGTATTTATCAATTCTTTACTTGTTATTTTTAGTGTACAATTTTGAAATCTTTACTTAAAATATGAAGATTATAACACATTCAATTTTTTATTCAATTTTTTTTTAAAATATAATGTTTCCAAAAAACTCAATTGTAACTTTTAGATTGTCATTGATTTTCCATTTTTTGTGTATTATATCTAGAAATATATATATATATATATATAATAATTATTACACAGTTCATATATTCCAACAAATATTGATATATATATATATATAATATTTTAGAAAAAATTAACTATATTTACTCTCTTGTTTCTTCACACTTAATTTATTAATTCATTTCAACATTTTGATTATATATATTTTGGTTTTATCTTCTTATAAGTGTATCTTCTTAGTTTAAGTGTATCGTCTCACACTTTGGAGCAAACTAGGTTCTAACCTGGTTTTGGTGGAATGACAACATAGGTGGACTTGGCCCACTTGTTCTTTCCTACTTAATTATTTTATTTTATAATATTGTTAAATTTATTCAATAAATAAATATAAATAAACATGTATCTAATGAATATTTTAAATTATCTTTAATTTACAAATAATAGTTTGATTAGGTGGACACTCTAGATGGAGAGAAGACTTTCTAATTATATATATGATTCTAACAATTTAAATCTACGAAACTATAAATATGTATAATAAAATAAAAATAATAATTTGTTATCTTGAAACGTGTTAAAAATTTAGAATACATTACTCAATTACATATTCTATTATAAATAAAAATATCAATAAAATTAAATAGTATCAGATTCGTTCGTGCATAACATGAGATTTTTTTTTTGATAAAGATGATATGAGATATTACTAGGGGCGGATTTAGTTAAGAGTTAGAAAGGTCATATGACATTCACAAAATTTTAATTTAATATATTTTTGGTGTATTTTTACTATAAATATATATTAACTTCAGCATAATTAACATATTGACCTTTATAATTTAAAAATAATAGTTTGATTATGTAGACACTCTAGATGGAAAGAGGACTTTCTAATTATATAAATGATTCTAACAATTCAAATCTGCGAACCTATAAATATGTATAATAAAATAAAATAATAATTTGTTATCTTGAAAAGTGTTGAAAATTTAGAATACATTAATCAATTACATATTCTATTATAAATAAAAATATCAATAAAATTAAATAGTATCAGATTCGTCGGTTCATAATATGAATTTTTTTTTTTGATAAAGATGATATGAGATATTACTAGGGGCAGATTTAGTTAAAAGTTAAAAAGGTCATATGACAACCACGAAATTTTAATTTTAGTGTATTTTTGTTATATTTTTACTATAAAAATTATATTAACTTCAGTGTAATTGACATATTGACCTTTATAAAATTAAATTTTTATATTTTGATCCTTACAAACAAAATTTCTACCTGCGCGACTGGATATATTTGGTATTTAGTGTTTTTTGTTTTAAGTGTTACACTTTTTTTTAATGTAATCTTTACATAAAAAAAAATATGGAGTAGTTTAGTGCGAAGCGGAGAAAAAAAAACTTTATTTGTGTTGTCCTTATGATTTTTTATTTTTTTTATTTTGGGGTCTTAACGTACAATTAATGGAGTTTGGTGTCACACTTTTTCATAAGCCAAGATGGACTACTTCGGAGTTAACAATACGTTATTGCTTTATTCACGTGATACATTGCTGATTTCCATGAAATGTTTTTTTCGTTTCGCTACTAAGCAAATAAGCATCCGATTGGTTAAACATTCTTAAAATGGCAGAGGTGATGTCGTGATAAACAATCATCATAAATCAGACCTAATTTTGAATCCCGAACAATTAAAGTTTTCGAATTGGTATTTGCATTACTATTTGAAAATTTGAAGTATGAAAATATAAAACTATAATCATATAATAGCAAAAGTAAAGGATTACAAATCTATCATATTCAACAATATGGATATAATTATTAGGTTTTTATTTTATTTTATTTTATTTATTTTGATAAAGGATATATATTATTAGGTTTAGACGAAAAAATCTAGTTTATGAAGAATAGCCAGAAGCTTAGATATGGTGAGGGGTTTCTCTTGAAAGTCATTAAGGCCAGCTTCCATGAACTCTTTCTTCTCTCCTTCGTCAGCTCGAGTCGTTACTCCTGCTATCTTGCTCTCTATACCCATCTCCCTAAGTCTCTTTGTCGCCTAAATTTCATTCAATCAAACAAACAAAAAAAATCATTAAAATTATTTATTTGGATTTAATCAATATAAAATCCCTTTAAAAATATTTATAGCTCAACTTTTATGTAGAAGTTACATTTTTATTTTCTTCCAAAGAATTAGTGAATACATGACTCCTTTAAAGAGTAATAGAAACATTGAACCCAACTTCATCGGTTAATTAGAGCATATGAAATCTTTTAATAATATGTTCCATAAGTTCTATTTTTGAAAGAAGAAAAAAAATCCTTACATTGGTAATATATATTTACTAGAGATGGGAAAAATTCTCAAATAAAAAAAAATCTTATTTTTCAACTAGATATTGTTAATTTCTCATCTAGACGATAACGAAATAATCGTCTAGACGATAAAGAAATAAACATTAAATCGATCATGGTAGAATTTTTTCTTTCTCTCTGGATGTTTTGACAAAAGAAAAAATATTATTCTCTAGACCCTTAATTGTTCTTATAAATAATATAGCTTGAAGAACGAAAGTAACCAATGTAATTAAACGTCAAATTCGGTTTTAAAACCTAAGTAAAAAAAACGAAGAATTTAACGAGTAAAAAGTAAATAATTAGTACCTGGATACCATTCATTATGGGCATGTCCATGTCCATGAGAATGAGATCATAGTTTCTGCCGGAACAATGAACGTCGACGGCTTCTTTTCCATTAGAAACGACGTCGTTCTTAATCCCTAGACGATCCAACAGTTTGTGATGTATGGTTTGGTTCACGAAATTGTCATCAACGACCAAAGCAGTTAAGTTAGACGCTGCCAAATTTGGAAGTTTTTCAGCCATATTGCTCTCTTTTTTATTTCTTCAGTGAAAATAGTAAAAAATTGTTTGATGATGAAAACTCAAAACCTTGCAGTCCTATATATAATGGTAAAAAACATTGGAAAAGAATCATCAAACTTATACAACCTAAATACAGTATCAGTTGGATTGTGATTTGGATTTGGAGGAGATCTAGTGGTCTTTGTACTTTTCTATTTTGATTTACAATTTTCACAAGATTGATCCAGATTCTTTTTAACTTATCATATTTAGGGTTTTAGATTTTTTTTTTTTTTTTTTTTTGGTAAAAGGGTTTTAGATTTAGTTCAATCAATGTCGATCGCTTGACAATGTTGACATATTAATTAGCTAAAAGACCATGAGAGCAAGATATATGAATAGCAATTAATCATATAAGATTAATGTTATAACCATTAAACTAATTATTTATTTAGCAAGAAATATTACATTATACTTTCTTTGTTTCATTATTTAGGATGATTTAGTTAAAAGCGCGTGGATTACCCGTAGTTTAAAAAACTATATTAATTTTTTTTTGTATTAAAATAGAATTTAATATCTAAATAAAACAAATAAACCAATGATAGATTAGACACAGAAAAATATAAATAGTCATAAAAATAAATTAATTAATTTTAAGCATAGAAACTCGAAAATAATCTAAAACATCTTTTAAAGTAAAAAAACCATCTAAAACATCTTATGATATGAAACCGAGGGAATATAATATAGTTGATTTGTTGATTCAATTGTAATGTACCAATAGGGAAAAGAAATCTCTAATTCTTGTTTTCAAAGTTCTAAGATTATCAATATATTCGTATCAGATTCAAAATTTATTTACAAAACAAAAGTGACAAAAATATCTCTAATAATGATGTAAGAGACGTAAAAAAGTGACACAATGATATGACAAAATCTCATACAAATTATTTCTCTCAAATATATCTCTGAGTATATATTACAAAGATTATATATCTATTATATGTGAGTTGTTTTGCATCTAATTATTTTATTTTAAGTTAAGTTAATAAAAGTGAAATATGATAATTTCACAAACTTTACTAGAAAAATATTTTAAAAACAATTAAGTATCGTTAATAACTCGATAGAAAGGGAATTTTTAGGTCTAGCCGTCAAGAGAGAAATTTCGTCCGGCATCCTCCAGCTTTCATAGCGGAGATGGTTGGCTTCCATCTGCCAACGTCTGGTTCCTATTGGCAGCGTTGGCCAGCTTAACTTCCGGCATGGATGGCTTTTAAGCATCTTCGTCTGGCTATCGTCTAGATATCTTGCTTTTCATCTCTGGCAAGTTATGCTAGCTCTTTATCCGGAGTTTTTTTTCTGGCTTTCTTTATTTTATTTTCGTCTCTTTCGATTTATTTTGGTTCGGATTCAATTTCTCTTGTTTGATCTCTTTCCTTAGATCTAGTTGTGTAATTCTCCGAGCCTCCCTTCTTTAAGGGGCTTAATTCAAGTTTCATGCTTACCGGGTTACTATTTTTAAAGTTCGGATTTAGTTGTGGATTGGAGTTTCCGTTGGTGTCTTTGGTTTGATTTCTTAACAATTGAAGTTCCGAGGATGTTTGGATAGATCGAGCTTTTGTCGGTTTTAGTGGTATTTTTTTCAAGGTGGAAGCCTCCGTGTTCAATGGAAAGATTTTGTTATCACAGGTTCTCGAAAAAGAAGATTTTGGAGCTCCGAAACGAAGCATGTTGAGTCGTTGATTCAAGAAGTTTTTGACGATTAGGAGTTCTACTCACACGAAAAATTAAGCAACCAACGTAATTGGCGGTCGTTCCTATTCTTCTTCTTCATTACACGTGTCTTTGACTTCGATCTTTGAGCTTTCGTTGTACTATTTACTTAGCATTTTATGCTTTGGTTTTTTTTCTTTATAATATTAATAAAATGAGATGACAAAAAAAAAAACAATTAAGTATCGTTAGCTCGATTGGAAAATTACCCTCGACAAAGCTTAGAAGTCACATGATCGAATAACAATCGGAACAAAACTAATATTACATGTTGGAATTACGGGCTTCGGCAAAGCTTAGAGGTCACAGTTGTATAAATATCATTATTAAACATCCTTCACACAAGGCAAGTGAAGCAAATGCAGATTTTATTTCTGACATTTTTGGTTTTATTCGCTTTATAGAAAACAAAAGATTCTACAGAGGTTGTGGCCTTGACTGAACAATGTAAACATCTTCACCAACCAAACAACCTTCAACGTCTTGTGCACAACCAAAGTTTCTTTCCAAGAAGAAACCAACCGAACCAAGTCTCTGACCAAGTTGCTGTCTAAACACTGAGTCAACGGTTAACCGTTTCTTGCTATAGTCAACGGTTAACCGAATGTATTTACCATCAGCAGGGCCTGTTCCTGACACAAGAAGCTCTTCGCTGAAGTTTGCGAAAGCTAAGGTTTGTACAATGCCATCGAGCTTACCCGAAGCCAGTCTCCACGGTGTTCCTCGTGTCCCTGAAGCTAGAGTTTCACCTAAACCAGGAGCTATCTCGGCTTCCACGAGGTTACTGTCTGGATCAGCTGGACTCACTGTGTGCAGAACGAAAGATAAGTCTGGTGAAAGCATTTCTTGAACGAGAACCGCCATTGAAGCTTCTCTTTGAGTTACACCAGCAGCTCTCCGGCTTAGAACAGCTCTTCTTGTGTAGAGAGAAGCCCAAACTTGGCAAACCGAATCCGAAAACACCAAAGGATCTGAGGGACTCACGTTGGGGATTGATTCATAGAGTCCTGCAGCTGACATTCCAGCTAAATCCTCTACGTTAGCGCTTGAACGAACAATGAGACGAGCGTCTTTGGGAAACACTTTGCTTATGCTCTTGATTGTTTCTTTAGGCACTTGCAATGATTTCATCACTTTATGGATCTGATCACATATGTTGTCTAGCTCACCGCCTTCGGCTCTGGCGGTTTCTAACTTTTCTATCAAAGACGCAAACTTTTCTTCCGCATTACTTTGCTTTAAAGCTAATTCCATTGATCCGAACGGTATGACAACTCCAGTTGGAACCTTAAATGATGCTGGAACTCCGTGTTCGCTGTGCACTGCACATTCATCAGAAACCAGACAAAGTAATTTAGAAAAGACATAAGATCTGGTTCCAAACAACTTCGTCTCCTTAAACAGTTACACATTAAGAAAAATTTACCTCTACTAGAGGCTTCTGCTAAAGATGCAAGAAGACCACATGCAGCAGATTTAGAACCAGAGGTTGGTACATCTGCATCAGCAAGTGCTATGATTCCTCCACTAGGGATATCCTATGCATGAAAGTTTTATATCAGTACATGATCTAAATGTGAAGTGTACAGAGTCGCAGAGAGACCAAAATTTTACCTTGGATGAGTTAAGGAAGGTATCAGAAGATGAGGAAACAGGCGTTGAATCTTCATCATCGATAGATGAGCTGTTCTTATCTGTTTTTTTGTTCGCATTGGATTTGGAAGTTTTGTTTGCATTGGATTTGGAAGTAAGCCTCCTATCCTCAGTTGAAAGTATCAGATTCACATGGCTTGGAGATGCTTCCAACCTGTAAAGAAGAGACATGAGCTTTCTTGTTTAACGGGAGACTGAAAAGATTCACCAAAATGATAATCTCGGACAAATCACCTCACGTATTTTCCCACTAGTCGCCGTATATCAGCGACCTTGTCATCATCATCACATGTCAAAAAGACAATTTTCTCCTGTGGAAAGTGACGTGAAATGAAGAGTTTTCAACCATGCACTTCTTAGTAAAAATTCAGGGAGGAAAAAAGGGAAAAAAGGTTAGTGCCTGCCGCGCTCTAACGCCAAGGTGAGACAAGTGAGGCAGTTCCTGCAGCAGTATGACTCCGGCTATGTTCCCATTAGCAGCACTTACCTGTCAAAGCAAGTTATAATGTAATCTTTTTAGTATGATGTTATGAATCACAGTGAGGTTGAATGTAGGGTCAAAAACCTCTTCATCGCCATCAGCTTTGTTGACCAATAGAATAATAGGACCACCACCAGTTGATGGTAATGATCCCGGCACAATGCTGTCAACCTGAAGTCACAAGAGCCAGAAAAATATTTACAAGAAACGAAAATGTATCACAAAGTAGTAAATTCAAAATCTCAGCTCCACGCACCTGAACTAATGTCCCAGAAATCGATCCTGGTACAACAACGTCCCAGCCCTCCGAACCAAGTGAATTTCTTACAGCTTTTAGAAGAACAGTGCAGAGCTTTGAGATCTGAAATATTATGCTGTAAGGTAGAAACCACAGGTACGGTCAGAGAAAAATACAGAAAGAGAACGAAAACAATCTGAAAAACTTCTCAAATGATTTCATCAGGTTGCTTATACGGTTTAAGCTAAGTACTAGGAAGTAAAGGCCTAACTTACCCGGCACGAATCTCTGCTTCTGTATAGGTCTTGACACTATTCTCTGGAATACCTAGAGCTTTTCCTAAAATCTGAAATGATAAGCACGATTTATTAAGATTAGCAGCAGTATGATCATTTGGTCTCCTTTTTCTGGTGGAAGAAGAAAATGTGGCCAAACAAAGTTGCCCTACAATAGAAGTTGCATCAATAACTTCATATTGTAAGGCATGGGATAATGTGTACCTCCACATTACGAGGAAATATTTGAAGAAGTAAATCAGAATATTCTGCTGTTAATCTCCGCGCTCTATCAAGAGTTGCTTTCAGCCTCATGGCCCAAATGGTTTTCCCATCCTCTCCTCCTTCATTGAAAAAAATAAAGAGCATTTCAGCTTATAATATAATAGAATGCAAATTCTTTACAGCCGCAAACTAGCCTCACATGTCAGAGTTATATAGAATGAGTTGACATAAGTGAGGGACGGAAATAACCTTCTTTCTCAAGTAGGTCTCTCTCTCGCCAAGCAAGGAGTTCATTTCCAATGGCTAAACATTCTTCTTGCTTCCAACCAGATAGACCTACTTGGTGAACACCCAAAACCAAAGCATCTAGTGGATCATTCCATGAGACAACATTTCTCGATTCCACATCTTTTGCCAGTTGAGCAGCTCCTCCCATAGTTTCAAGAGCATTGAGGAATCTACTCAAATCATTTACAAGACATGAGGCAAAGAAATAAAGCAGGAGATAATTAACTTCCAAAGGAAATCAAAATCTGAAGCACACCTGCTTAGTAGAACAAAAAAGTAGTCTTCTAGGCCGATCTCACAAAGGCGCCACTAATCAAACGAGCAAGCTATATAAGTAAATAAATTGCGACATAATGCTGAACTGCCTAAAAAAGCTCACCTTCTGGCGCATTGCAATGGCAGTATCAGGAGCATCATTTCGCAAGCCGCTATTAAGTTCCTTTATAATTTTTTCTCTAAGAGAAGCCAGAGAATGCATGGTTTTTATCAACTCCAAAACATTGCTTGATTCTCCTGATGCGTCAAGGCTCTGGAAATATGAGTTTCGCAGTCAGTTTCATGAAGAGACTACAATAAAGAACTTTGCAATGATTGTGCTTAATATGCGCAATTTATCAAAAAGATGTGATTGTGTTTAACCACAAGAAAAAAGAAAAGTGAGAGCTTACCTTTTTGCATTCAAAAAACAAATTGAGAGCAGAAAGACCTCTCTCATCCATAGAAATTTTCATAGAATCAAGCTGTTCGGTGAGGCTGCAACAAGATACAAGAGCTATTGCTTTATATCGTATGTGGGACCATCATAGAGCGTGTACATCAGATGAAAGAATAGGTTTGGTTTCAAAAATATTGTACCTTCCAGCATTAAAGAAATCCTTTAGCTCATTATGGAATATTTTGAATTGCTCCACAAATTCTCCATTGTATTTTCCTGGGGTCTTGGTAATTCTTTGAAGCATCGCTTCTGTTGCAATTAGATCTTCTGGACCCGCATTCCGGTGAAGCTTATTTTGTATGGTATGCTTGATTTCTTGCTGGAACAAAGATGGGTTATATGAATACCATGCCAGTAATTGACCTAATGAGAAAACAGAAAAAAGAGTATTACCTTAAGATCATGAGGAATATCATTGCGATGGGCTATGTCCCTAATTCGAGTTAGCGGGACAGCTGCAGTAAACTCTGCTTTGAAAGAAGGCAAGCACGGATGGATTTTCCGAGCAACAAGCACTTCCTACCAAATAAAATCATATACCACTTAGATTAGCTACTAAGGACACAACAGCTACAAAAATTTTGAGAGGGGAGGCTGTGAAAGCAGAGAACTTGAAAGAGACAAAAAGTGTGTCACCTCTGCTGTAGCATCTTTCTTACTGCAAATGCGCTCCAACTCACGAAATATAAGCCTGGAAATCTCAGCATGCCGGTTAGGTCGGTGATGCCCTCCATCTTCAAAGCAAGGAATCTGACCTGTGTTTATCCACTGCATAAGAGGCCACACAAAACAGGTGAATCCCAGATATACCAGAAACGATAGATCAAGCTACAAAAAGAAAATAAAAGAGGAACCTTCAAATAAATAGCAGAGTATATGAGCGCCTTTAATCGTTCCTCCCTCTCAACACTCCCAACTATAACCTCGCGTACCATTTCAAGCTAGAACACATAACACACATTAATCAATAAGAGATGTTTCATTCTTCCCCAGCTTTAACTTAAAAGTACAAATCCAATTAAAAAAAATACCTTTCTCCACCAGTTCCTAGAGTTACGATCACCTTCAACCATCTTAAGAGCTGGGCCTTCAAGACCAGTAGTATCCCAATTCCTACCAACTTCTCTATTACTATGCTCATTAGACCTCATAAAAGACGCATCTTTACCTTGCCATTGTCCCGCCAATGTACTTTTCTGAAGCTGCGCACCATTTTCACTTCCCACTACTCTCTCATCACCAACATCGTTATTGTCCCTCTCGTCCCCACCAGCATCATCACCACCAACATCATGAGGCAAATCAAGAGTCTCTCTTGTAGCGTCCCAATGACAAACAACTGAGAAAGCTCCGAAATTTGGAAGCTTAAGGAGACGATTATCACCAGATTCCCATGAAAGTGAACCATCATTTTGAACAATGACGAACTTATACTCCAAAACTTGACCTCCACTAAGCTCAAGCTCACAAACCCATCCATCCTCAGTCCAATTCAAAGGCGATTTCTTTTTCCACGAACCTATCTCTTTAGCTGACCCAAACATAGCTACATGTTCACCAAACTTAACTTGATGATTTAGTCTCACATTTAACTTCACTTTCGTTCCTGATGTATCTTTCTTCATCCGTTGTTCCTCTCTGGTTTAGATCAAATTCGAATTTCAAAAATTAAAAAGCTAATTTCGATTGAAACGATCAAAGAAAGTAAAATAAGAAGAAGAAGTGATACATGGTGGAAGAAGCAGAGCAAGTGAGGCGAGACGGTGAATTTCTGAGTCGGTGAGATTGACGGCTGAGATTAATTCTGTGAGTGAAATTAACGAGTTTTGGAAGTGATGAGTTTCTTCTGGTGATGAAGGTGAAAGGAGAGGTGCAACAATGGCTGCCAATGCTCTCCATTGGAGGTGTGAGTACACTACTACGATAAGAGATTTTT
>VBRH01000643.1:55435-66163 GCA_014578085.1 Cardamine resedifolia | reverse complement strand
ATATATATATTTTAAAATTATTGCTTTTTATTGAGTTATTAACATTTGTTTCTTACATGTAAATAAAATAATTGATATCATTATTACCTACTAAACATAAGCAATGAGAGAAAATATATTTAGTATTTTCCAATCTATTTATTCTGCGTAATATATTTTTAAGAAATGATCCAATCAGTGCTTTACATTTCTTTTTGTCTAAATGATTATTTAAAAAATTTTAAATCAAAATTTTTTAAAATATAATTACGTAGTTTTGGACCGAGGCTCGTACCTCCCCTTAAACCCATATCAGCCTTGAATCATATCTCACCAACTAAGTCCATCTAAAGTTTAATTTTGTAACAATTAAAAAAAAGGATACGGTCTATTTAATTATTATATATAGTGTGTCTAGGTTTTTAACTTCTTTTTTTTCGGCGCAAATAAAAATGGTTTCTACGTATGATCATCATGCTAGGTGTGTGGAAGCCCGTTGTGATTCGACAAAAAAATTATCTCTCTAGATTTTGTTTTGTCAAATGGAAAGGTAATCTAACTTCTTCTAATAATCTGTTTTGCTTATACATTGATAAGTTTTATAGAAAAGGTTACTAACGTTGTAGTCGATCTCAAAATCTAGAGGTGGTAGATACAGTTTCATCGTGTGATTATGTAAGTTTTTGTCAAATCCTAATCTTTTGGTATATCATTATTATCTACTAAACATAATCTTACAACGCGCAGGTGCGGATATTGGAATTTCTGGTTGGAAAGATTTCTAAAGGCTTCATGTTTGCCCCAAGCACAAATCCAAAGCTTATGACCGAGCTAAAATAGCGGATTCAACCACATATTCTGTAAGATCAAAATCTCATCCAAAACATATCTGAAACTATAATTGATATTAGGCCTGCACATATTATCCGAACCTGAATTGCCGATTCGAATCCGAGCCAAAATTTTGGGTTTGAATATACCATATTACCTTATCAGATGAAGATATGAGATTAGTTCGGGTTTGGGTTTAGATCGGCTAAAATCTGAAACCCCTTCGGATATACATGAGATACATATACATATTTTGGTTTTTTGGATTTTCAGATTTTATTTTCTGATTGCATGTTTTATTTTTCACTGAATATTTAGGATATTATTAGATTTTCCAGGTTTGTTTGGTTTTTTGGATAGTTTAGGATGAAAAACATGTCCTGAACCCAGATCCAAAAATTTTGAAACCTGAATATATTACCTGAACCAAATCCGATCCAAAATTACAAATTATCCGATCGGATATAAAATCTCTATTACCAAATTATCCGAACACCAAAAACACGATCCGGACTCAATCCAAAACCGAATGCCTATGTTTAACTGATTTCATTATTATCCACTAAACAGAAGCTATGAGAGATAATACGTTTAATGTTTTCCAATCTATTTCTTCCATGTAATATATTTTTAGATATAATCGAATCAGTGATTTACACTTATTTTTTTCTGTAACATATAACATATCATTGAACTCAATAAAAATATCACATATTCTAATTCTTATAAAATCATTTACTTTATACTATCCATGAAAAAGATTTATTTGAGAAAATTTATTTTATCTAAAAAGTGAGATAATTTAACTACCAATACTTTTAAGTACATATTTTTGTATATTTCTTTTTTTTTAAAAGAATAGTAAATGTAAGTTAAAGGGGTGCAATCATACTAGCTAGCGCCAATATCCCGTCAGAACCCTGTAGTTAAAAAAAAAGTCAATAGCTCGACCGAAAACCTTTTTCGAGGTCAATAGCTCGACCTAATATTTTAGACAAGCTTTTTTCTCGCTGATGCTAATATCGAGGAAACCCATCTATCATCGTTCCCCGACGCCGGTGAAGCTAAGGCTCGCCAGCATCGGGCCCTTTTCCTCTCGATCTGTCTCTGTTTTTGCTTACTATCCTTTCTGGTTCCGTCACTTGTTAGTTCCCCAAACCTAGGCTTCAGCCATATTCACGCCTCTTTTCCGGTGATGGTACCGTCAACGAATGTCATGCTCTCAACTCAAACAAAACTGCGATGAGCACCGCGTGGATTTGAACAATTCTCGGGTAAATCCCGAAGGTCCCTTAGAAACTCGGACGCTGTCCACCTATGTATCTATTGAGAGCTCGCCATGTGCTTTGTCATCCATAAATCTGACAGTAGAAGCTTCCTAGTGCAACAGATGTTGGCGACCTTCCCCAAATCCATATCCAAAGCCGCCTCAACTCCTGAAACCGAGACTAATCTCACACATACATCTGGATCCATGGAGTCTAGCTGTTTCGCGGCCCTCTTCAACCAACGACCTGACTGGCTTCAAAAACTCTATAACCGGTATGGAAGATGGCGGCGGAAGGGTTAACCCTTCTCCATCAAGCTTACACTGCCCCAGTTCCTTCAGCGAAGCTCCCCTAATGGTACCTCATCTCGCCGTTCTTGCTGGCTAGGATGCCACAACCTTCGGTGAAGTCTCTTTAAACTCCGACCACAAACTTGCTGCCACATACAAAGCTTCGTCGCTTCAGCCAAAAGGAAACTAGGTTTTTCCTTATTTGGTATATCCCAATTTGACCCATCATGCTTTTCTTCTTGGCCCATTTCTAGAAGTGGCGGCTCAACACCTACATCCACTAGGCCTAGGTCCGTTTTAACTACTAATTTGACTAATCCTTCTGTATTGCTAAGCCGACATAATGCTAAGATTGGCTGAGGACTCCTTTTGAGGCTGGTATCGACATCGATACAAGGCCTACTCGATTATCCAATTGCAACTCAAGCCAACAGCTCACGAAAATTGTCAAGTTTCATTGATAATTCTCCACTCTTATTTGACCTTGAGGTTCCTCAGCGTCTAAGCTTCTCCATCATGGAGAAAACCTCTGCTCCGCCCTCCTCCTGTATGGAGAGAAACTGCCTAAGTCTTTTAGTTGTCTCAATGTGGTTCGCGCCAGCGACACATGAGACTAATGACTATTTTAAAACCACAAGATCTTTTAATATTGACTAAGGTTAAATTCTCCATAGTGTTTGCGGAAGTGTCTTTGACACACCATAATTTTGTTTGTGGCATGTTGCGATGTAGCTTCTACCTCTGAGTTTCTATGAATCTATCAACGACGTTTAATGCTTTCCCAAACTATATATCTACCTTTATAGTAAACCTATGTTTGATAATCCTTTTGTACTCAACCACTAGGTTGATGATCTTGTACTCTCTACCTCCCTTTGGGATTGAATGAATGAAAAACAAGTATGTTTGAAAAAAAAAAAAAAAGACTAAATGAATGAAAGGATTTTATAATTACTAGAATAAGTGATATCTTTTTTTAGTGCAATAATAAGCTATATTATATAAGTTTAAATGATAATGGCGTTGTCAAAATTTTGACGATCTATTTTTGTCGACATGTAGGTAACACAATCAACTTCAACTTAAAAACTTTTTGATAATTTTTATTGCAATTTGCTTTGAATGAAATTTTGTTGAATTTCTATTATATATTTTTCTAGCAAATTCTTGTTTCTTCGTCATATAAATAAAAAAATTTATCTCATATTATTTATTTATATCTACTAAAACGAAAGCTATGTGAATATATATATATATATATATATATATATATTTAATGGTGATTTGCCACAATAACCCACTTTATTTTTGAAATAGCCAAAGTAACTTATTAAAACTTAAAAAATTTGAGAGATATTTTTTTTCAAAAATACCCTTTTGCAAACTCTGCAAGCATATATGACAGACTGCGATATGACAGAGTTTGCGAGCATATGACAGACTTTGCAAACATATGACAGACTTTGCGAGCATTTGACAGACTTTGCACAAATTAGACAGATTTTAAACACATTTTGCAGACTCTGCTGAGTAACTCACAGACTCTATAAAAATCTATCAAACTTTGCGGATATTTGGCAGACTCTGCATAATAACTTGCATACTATGCAAATATTTGACAGACTCTGTAGAAATAATTAGAAGACTTTGCAAATATTTTGCAGATTTTGCAGAATAGTTAGCAGACTCTTCAAACATTTGGAAAACTCTGTGAAAATTTGACATACTCTATGAGCATTTGGAAAACTATGCAAGCATTTGGAAAACTATGCGAGTATTTGGCAGATTCTGCGAGTATTTGACAGATTTTGCGAGAATTTGATAGACTCTATAAATATTTGGCAGACTCTTCGAACATTTGGCAGATTCTTCGAACATTTGACAGATTCTGCAAGCATTTTGTCAGACTTTGCGAGTATTTGGCAGAATCTGCGAACAGTTGACAAACTTTACGAATATTTTGCAGAGTCTGCTAATATTTGACAGATTTTAATAATGATTTTTGGAGGTTTTTTTAATATTATTCTTTGACCTTAACCAAATATTTTAGATAAAAACAAATAAATAAAATTAATTCCTAATTATATATATGAATCAAAAATAATTAATCAAATAAAATGATAATTTATTTATTTTTTAAATTATTTATAAGTTATAAAGGATAATTTTGGTATTATGGAAACATATATTCCCAAATAAGGTCATTTTAACATAAAAATTAAAAGAGGTTATTATAGCTATTTTTAAAAAAATAATGGATTATCTTAAACAAATTTTCCTATATTTAATAATGTGCCATCTATTTCTTCCACCTAATATATTTTTTAGATATGATCTAATTAGTGCTTTACACTTTTTTTTTTGTCTAAATAGTTCTTTAAACTTATTTAAGTAAACAAAAATTTAGAAATAAGAAACAAATTAATAAATTCCATACAGCAATATTCTGATAATTTAATATTATATGTGACTAACTTAATTGATTTATAATTTGGAAAAAAAATATTATAAGAAACTGAGATATTGTGACAATTGGTTTAGTTGGTTTGATTCTATTTTAAAAAACTAATGGGTTAAATGGTTAACCAATTCATTTATCCATGGGTTGATGGTTAATCATTTAACCATCAGTTTATGAAATGCAACTTAAAATAGGTTGACGGTTAGCTATTTAAGCCATCAGTTTGAATGGGTTACAGATTTAATTAACCGAATTAAATACCAAATTATCAAAACCAATGACATGTGGAAAATGGAGTGATACACAAGATCACTAACCACATTTCTATAAAGTACTTACCATTACAAGCCTACTTTCAAGACCTAAAATATCACCTAGAACTTTGAATAAGATTGCTCGAGCACGGGATGAGCCATGTTTGATCTCTCCTAGCAGTTGAATACCATGACTTTCAAATGACTCTGTAATTTTTGCCAGACTCTACAACTTTTTCATTCATATAATTTGGCTACTTGCAAAAAGCAGAAAATTTTCATTAACGATTTTACGGATAACCTAATTAAAAGAGTAGAACAAGATTGCTTGAATGGATGGAAGACATTTGTTTCTTTCTTTAGATATGATAAATATTGATATTCATTCTTACCAATTCATCATTTTCCTTAATAACTGTAGCTTAATTTGTGTTCAGTCCTTGGACATATTAATTAAGTTGCATTACTTATGTTAATCATTTTTTTACACTTGTCCTAGGACTGAGCTCAAATTCAGTTACATTTATTAAGAAAATTGCTAAATTGGTAAGAATGAATGGCAGTATTTATCTTATCATTTTGTTACTTTATCTTATTGCTACATGCAAGGAATATTTGGTTCTAAAGAAAGAAAGAAATATTTTCTATCCCATTTAAGAAATCTTGTTCTACTCTTTTAATTAAGTTATCACTAAAATCTGTGATGAAAATTTTCTGCTTCTGGTAGATAGCCGAAGTATATGAATGAAAAAAACTGCAGAGTCTGGAAAACATTACACAATCATTTGAAAGTCGTGGTATGCAACTACTACGAGAGATCAAACATGGTTCATCCCGTGCTCGAGTAACCTTACTCAAAGTTCTCGGTGATACAGTAGGTCTTGAAAGTAGGCTTGTAGTGGTAAGTACTCTATAGAAATGTGGTCAGTTATCCACATGTCATTGGTTCTGATAACTTGGAATTTAATTCGGTTAATGTTTCTTGATTAGGGTTTTCCTAGTAATCTGAGATCTTGTGCAAGAGTCAAATCATATGATCATATGTATGTTGTGGTTGTGGTATAACTTGTGGACATGATGGTCGACCTTATGCCTGAAAAATAACCAGTTAATGAAAAAAGTACAAATCAAGCCTGACATAATTATTGAGTAATGACAACCTAATCAAATCTCTTCACTATCTGCATTGATCAGACTCCAAAGTTTATCAACATCAAATCGAAGACATTGAATTGATCAAAGAATTGTCTGCGGAGATCAATGAAAAAAGTACAAATCAAGCCTGACATAATTAAGCTTTTTCGAAGTTTTCAGAACAGTGAACTTTTGTATTTTTTAACAAAAAGAAAAAAAAACAGTGAACTGTGCATGGAACAAAGACGTGGGAGGCCATGAAAAAATAAAGGCTGTCAGGATTTTACAAATAGAATCATTGGATATTTTAATTAGGATATGCGGTACGCAGAAATAGAAGGAATTTGTTGTTTTTTATAGTTGTCACTCTCATCGTACAAATATTTCCCATTTCTAATTTGTGTCACTAACATATGTGAATTTTTTTTTTGAAACTTTCATTACATTAATTTTTCTTTTCGCATTTTCTGAATTTTTGTTAAAATTTTGGATTCTTTTGTTAATAATTCTCGAGCTATTCTAATATACAAAATTTGGACCCGTTGTTATAGAGCAAAATGTTATAAAAACCCTAAAAATAATTTAATTGTAATAATTTTTGTTCTTTTTATTGATCCATTTAATTTGAGAATTTAATGTATTTTCAATTTCATAAATTAAATTAAATTTTATCAAAATAAAAATAAAAATTAAAGTCATGTCACTATTTTTGAAAGAAAATGAGCAGTTCCACCAATGAAATTATCATTTATGTTAATTTTAATGGCAACTTGAACTTGAAAGCTATATCCTTTTACAAAGAAAAAAAACTTGAAGTCGAAAGCTTAATTAAAAGGCTTTTATTCAGAATATTCTTACTTTGAAAATCTATGTGAGCTTAAATCTATGGAGATTTTAAAATGGAAATCGCTACCATTTTCAAGATTTTTGTGGAATTTTTTTGTGGAAAAGTATGATTTGGAAAAGTTTTAGGCCCATTTACTAATAATTGTTGGACTCTTTTTCAGAAAAAATGATAGACCCTTTTCTTGTGTAATTTTTTTAAAAGACATGAATCTTTGGTCCATCGCCTTTTTGTCCATTCCACTTAAGCCGGGCTGATAACTATTATTTTTTTGGAAAATTCCATAAAAAAACATTCAAAATTTTTTACAAAGACTTCTACTTTAAACCTTCAAAATTTTGCACTCCCACTTTAATCCTTAAATGTGACAGTTTTGTTACTTTAAACCTTCAAAATGGCATTACGGATCGCACTGACCTTTAAAATCACGGAACAGTTAACTCCGTTGACGAAATATTTAACTCCATCGCAACTATTACTCGTGCTTGGTCTGCCAAAAATCATGGGAGAAAGTTTTATGCATGTTGAAGACGTAAAGTTGGAAACGAATATGAGTTTTGCATATTTTTTATTGGTTTGACGTTGAAAAACCACATAGGAGTTAACTTTTCCATCAACGCAATGAATTGTTTTGTCAATAGAGTTAATCGTTTCGTAATCTGAATGTGAACCGGAATACCTCTTCGAAGATTTAAAACAGCTAAAGTGTCATTTTGGAAGTTTAAACTAGAAGTGTAAAACTTTGAAGGTTTAAAGTGAAAGCGCATGCCACAAGTTTAGTTTTTGGATTTTCCCCAAAAATGACATCCTATTCAAAAAATTTGTCTAGGTGTAACGATGTTTACAATTAATCTTCTAAAAACTCAATAGGAGGATCGTTGTCTTATTGACAATCTTTTGACAATAATTAGAAAAATCAACAATGTTTTTGATAATTATCGAAAATAAAATCATTTTAAAACAAGTAATGTTTCTATACACAAACCACGAGTTTTTGAGACATAAATTGTTTAAGAAATCTTGTTGAAATAAAATTGTTGATTTCTCTCCCTCTGCCGATTCCCTTAAGCTAAGCAAAAGCTTCAAACTCTCTTTGTTGATTAGTAAATTTTACAACTGTAACAGAAAAATAAAATAATAATTGATCGATTGTTAAGAATTTCCTACCAAGATTTTCAGTGATGTCGCAATGTCGCATGGCGTAATCAAAAGATTCTTTAGTCAACCAAATCACATCAAAAGTTGTAAGACTTGACCATTTGCAAATGACTGCTCAAGGGATAATAAAACTTACATATAAATGATTCATTTTTTGAAAATTATGTAAATGTTTCAATTTACTGTCAACACAGCATAATTAAGTAAGTATACTTTCTAACAAAATTCATTTATTACAAAATTTGATCTAGTTAGTAACATCCTTATTCTCATATATACTCCTATGGGCTATGGCCCGAGACATCGATCCACTCAAGCTGAAGCTCGACCTCCCCACACTCAACATTCTGAAGCCTAAGGAACATATTCTGAACAATCTTTCCTTCGTGACACACAATCTTGCTCTCTTCTGACAGACAGTTCTGTCTATTTGCTTGTATTTTCATTATTACCGTCCCATCGGGAAGTCCTCCTAGCTTGTTTTGGATCTCGATGGCTTCGAGGAACGGATCAATGTTGAAAACCGCATCTCCCATCTTATCATCCCTTGAAAACCAGTCCCTATCGTATACCATCTGTAACATCACAACAAAAACACCCAATTTTCTTGTTATGTTCTGTTCTTTACAAACTTTGAATAATCAAGAATCCAATAAGGTCTAATGTATCGTGTTTGATTTGGTTTTTAGAGCAAGTATTTGTAATGTAGGAATCACTTACGATCTTGATTGGAAGAATTGGATTTGTAACAGAAAGTGTCAAGTCTTCGTTCCATTCTGGATTTAAATTCTTTTTCATCACACGAGTGCATACCTTCTGCGTCAAAGAAGAGGAAAAACATAACAGCAAGTAAGATTATTATATAATAACTACTATTTTTAATAAGAATTCTTCAGAATACCTTATTTTCAAGTTTTATTGCAAAAAATATCACTATGATTTTAATGTTATAAAAATACCACTAAAAGTTTTGGTTTTCAAAAATACCATAAAACAAAAATAGATTTTATAAAGTTTATAAATTAAAAATTTTAGGTTTGCATTAACTATTTAGATTTATGGTATATATGTTAGGGTGTAAGATTTTTAAACCATGCTTGAGGTTAGGGGATGTGTGATCATTTTGTTACAAAATTTGTGGTATAAATATTTTTAAATTTTTTGGTTTTTGTGGAAGAAAAACATAATTTAGTGGTATTAATAAGAATTGTCTATATTTAATTAATATGTCAAATCGAGAGAAATTCTCATTAATTAGCCTTTATAAAATATCGAAAACCGCGTTTAAACTCATACAAAAATTCAACTGGAAATTTGAAAGTATGTTTGTGTTTCATTAAAAAAAAAAAAAAAAATTAGAGATCCTGGTGATTATAATCGAAATGTTTCAACACAACCACCATTTTCCCTACTAAATTTCAAACGACTCAAGACTTTTAATTGATTTATTTAATATATTTTTTAGACTTTTTATTTATTTATTATGAAGATCATCTAATCAATAGAAGAATTACTATAATTCTCTCATTGAATAATTACATCAAAATCTCTGAGAAGCATAACAAGATTCACGACCAAATATTTATTGATTCCAAAACAAGACCACCTTAGAGATTAAGAAACAGGAGAAGCAATTAAACAATTACACGAGAAACTAAATCAATAACTCGAAAACAAAAGCTAAATTAAAAGAGAACGATGAAAAATTTAGTTACCTGTTTACCCATACGAACAATGACGTAAGGATCGCTGCTGTGGGAATCTCTAATGGCAAGATTAACTCCTCTAATCACATGAAGTCTTAGAAGACCTAATAGATTCTCCATTTTCTCTCTTTCTTTAGATCAAAGGAATTTTCTATGCAAAATTTTATTTAGATAAAAGGAATTTGGTGTGAAAGAAAAATGTGTGATGAAGTGACTTCTTAACCTCTGAAGTGATTTGCCTATTATAAGGACCTGAAAATTCAGTCAAAACCAAAGAGAAAAAGTCTCGTGTTTCTTTAGGAAAAGACTCGTGTCGTGTTCAAGTAAATGTAATATTAATATTTCTGTTTCTACATAAATTTCGTTCCTTTTATGGTCGGAAATAAGAGTCTAAATTTTTGTATGGTAATTAAGATTTTCCAAAACAATACTATTGAAAACGTTGCATCTTTCTTCCTTTGACTTTATGTCATCGACGCTTTAATATAACGCGGGTTCGTGTCATTAGTTCATATAGGGTTTAATTATGGGAAAAAAAACAAAACCGTATTTCGACAATATCATAAGATTGAAGTAATTTAAAACCCAACAAATAAAATTATGAAATCTCTATACTATTATTTTTATAGTAAATTAACCAATTGTGATGTGTTATATTACAAAAAATGTCATTATATTTTTATATTTATTTCTATTTAAGAAAATAATTAATATTTGATTGGTTGAAAAAATAAGTAGGTCCCACTCAATTTAATTTCACATTAAAATTCATTTAGTAATACAAGATTCACACAACTAACAAA